>VRLP01005447.1:0-36896 GCA_009660295.1 Lophius piscatorius | reverse complement strand
CTAAGGGGAACTTTGTTTTACCAAAAACACTGTTTGTTTTGACATAACCTCTTCGCCCGATTTAGTCCAGCTTTGGTACTGATGAAGCGACTTGAGGAGATATATCATGTATATATGTTTTACTGTAATAATTCATATTTAACTCACTTTTGGAGCTTTTTTAAAAAAAACCCACAGTGGACATATCGGTTTGGGGACATTTCGAGGATATAGCGTTGGTCTCGGGGACGACAGCTTAGGCTTAGTTCTAAATTGAGGAAGTTTGTCATCAGGATACAGGATTTAATTCCCAGACTCTTTCTACAAAATTAAGTCTTAAAAAATGTACAACATCATTACACATGAAATTTTTTGTGTTTTTGTGTCTGATAGAGGACAGTTGTTTACTTGACTACAAGAGGTCTCTTGTTAGACGGATTATATGCATTTACGGAGAACGTGACTCAAATTTCTGCTGTGATGCAAATAGATAAAAAAAGTCAATGCAAAGTGCTGAGCAGGTTCAATGTGAATGATGAAAATGGCACAACTAAATTGCGGTACTTAAATTAAATTTGCCTAATAATTTGATGCTGATTCTTCAAATGTCACCTGTCTGGATTTCAGTAAGTTGTTGGAGAACGAGTGGAGCAATCTGTGTCCACCTCTAGATAATGGTTTGAACTCGTTGCAAAGTGCAACGTTTGGTTTTCAGATTTATTTATGACTTCAAAACCCATCCAAAGCAGTAATTGTGTGTACTCTGGTCACAGTTGATGACAGAGAGAATAGTTAGAATGGAACGTATTCGTGGGTGGGCGTTACTCGCATGAGTGACATGAACGATCCCAGGTAAGACTCGAGATGAGAATGCGTCATAGCAGCTTAATCAAGAAAACAATGTCGAACAAGAGGGGGAGGATTGTCTCACTTTGGGATTTAAGGCCACACTTGATGAACCCTCAGTTAAATCCACAGACAGCAGCGAGAATTGAAAACTGAGAATCATATTTTAACCTCCTGAAAACCATGTGGCGCTTCATGCTTACCAACACAGCCAGTCTGTGAATCCTCATTCCTGTTGGGGCGGGAGAGGCAGATGATCTGACATTGATGGAAGTGTTTGTTTGCCTTCTTCCTCTGGGAACAAAAGCATCTACACCGAATCAACACTGATACATGATATTCTTTGACACCACACAGCTCCTGTGACTTAATGACTGCGGAGCAAAAAAAACCCATTCAGTCAATCCATTCTTGACAGAAAACACCTCATTGTTCAAATTTGGTCTGAGTAATATCCAAAATTACCCGCTTAATTCGTCCCTCGATGCGGTTAAACCGCGCTGGAATTGCATGATATTGTCCTCAGGCTGTAGCGATCTTGAGACATCCGAGGGGATCACCTCTCCTCTGTGAATTTTAAAGGTGATGGTACTCTCTCTTTTTCTCGCTCACTCACTCACTCACACACACACACACACACACATTGGGGAAAGAACATGAGCTGAAGGCCTATTGAGAATATTGTTTTCCATCTTGGGCCTCTGTAGTGCATTTCCGATGAAGCCCTTGGAAATGCGTTGAAAGGCAGCTCACAGCATGGCAAAACACACAACACAGTCTTGTTGATGCCCTTGGTGCCTTTAAATATGCAGACCAGAGATAATGGCATTCATTGC
Organism: Lophius piscatorius; assembly: GCA_009660295.1. Lineage (NCBI taxonomy): Eukaryota > Metazoa > Chordata > Actinopteri > Lophiiformes > Lophiidae > Lophius > Lophius piscatorius. Next base: position 35,235 of record VRLP01005447.1, on the reverse strand, counting down.
ACAGTTGGTACCGGCTTCCTCGCCATCTTTTGAACGGGTACACTGACTCATACTGTGCTTTGTGTTATGTTCTCTTGGTAAACAATGAGCACAGCGTTGATGGCAAAGGAAACACGGATAATATCTCAGCACCAGCCACTCAGGGGATGATGAGCCTCTGTCTGTCTTAAGCTATACCATTATGTGTTTTTCAAGAGACAGCAACACAAAGACACAGGGAACACAGGGTGAACATGATGGAGTTGTGCAATCATTCATTATCAATACTGTACAATGTACAGGGTTCAAATACGGCTCCTTTGTCCTTCCTGACCAAAGAACAAAAGAGGCTGCAGACTCTGGAACGGCGGCTATTTTCTCGCAACAGGTCTTAAACATGTTGATCATGGCAGCTGGGGAAGGATATTTTGGCGAATGTAGAGCATATATTTGCCAAGATTCTTTCCACAGCCATATACTTAGTGATGTAATATGCAATAGGATTACTGCTTTCATCTTATTGAAAAAAACGTTGCATATTTATATCCATGAAAAGTCGGGGATATTATGGAATCGTTATTGTGGCCAAGATGTCCGCCAGAGATCCTTTATGTAACTGCGATAACTGAAAAGCTATTTATCTGGATAATTTTCATATTTTGTACCATTGACCTTAATGTGAGGACTGGATTGATTTTGGGAAAGGTCAGTTGCATATTTCCGTCACTAGTGAGAGCTTTATCCCCAAAATCCCAGTTTTCCGGCCATAATTTCTCAAAAGTGGTAACAATTTAGACCAAATTTGGTGCACATGAATCGACTGGAGGAGATCTATATTGTATATATCATATTTACTCCCGCGGTACATATGTTACTGACTAGAGTTTTTTTCGGACCTGACTTCCTTATTGTTGGTCCATTTTAATAAATTGTTTTGACCGTTAATAAGTCCTATTGTGTCCAAAGTTAACTCACAATAACTAACTTAAGGAAACCTCTTTTGTTTTATTAAAAAGCTCAGGAAAAATATATAGAGTCACTATGTTATCTTATTTTGGAGCATAAAGCTGACTTCATAGAAGCAGATTGGTTGAGTCAATATGGACTGTTTGAGATTATGAATGAGTCACATTTAATGAGTTCACTACTTTACGATGTGAGAAACCCTTTAAATGGTAAAACATAATTTTTTATGTGGTGTTAAGTGGGTTAAATAGCTTCTGTTGAGTTAATTCACAACTTTAAGAGAAGAGTAGAAAAATAAAAGCTGACCAATAATAGAGTAGAGTATTCCACACTATAGTTGTCATAAGGAATAGGTGTATTGAACAGATGATTGTCTCGCTGAGTCTGAGGATTTGTCACACTCAGCACAATTTTCATAATATTTTAGATGTATTGCAGTTGCGAAGGAATATTTGAAGTAATGAGGTACTAATTGATTGATATAAAGTAACGCAACGAGTGGGCTTTAATAAAAAAAAATATTGAGAAACCTATTGCCTCAAAATGACTGAGTAAAAGAGATCATTACATTTAGGTTGATAGGATGATATTCCGTATTATATGACAGTTTATACATATGCGTCCTGTTTTTTTAGTTTAAGGCATTGATCCCCTTCCTTAAGTTGATTCCGTATTAATGAATAAACACTTTGAAATATCCTTATATATCTTTATAAGTAGCTTTAAAAAATATTCCTATACATTTTATCAATATGTGAAGGTTAAGAGAAAATGCATGACCTTCAAGCAGTGCTTGAGATTCATCTAAGAACGCAGATATTGTGTTGCTGTTATCCCACGGTGTTGAAAAAGACACAAGCAGTGTTTTAAATTCTAGATGTTGCTCATCCATGCAGGTCTTATTTGCATCAGCAGCAGTCTGGAGGAATATCTCCGCTGGGATGGAGGGATAAACACACACATGCACAACCACAGCTGCTAGGGCTCTTTTGTGGAATTTGCTCAAGGAGACTAAGCCATATGTTTATTTAACGATGCACTAGACACAAATGACATCATATATTCATATACATTTCTAAATTTGAACGAGGGGCTGCAATAGAGAGGGTCTTCATACCCCATCAAAATAAGTATACTGTAAAAAGTTGTGCTTTTTAATACAAACAGTAAAAAAATACAAATTGTTTGCAGAGTAAGCTGTTTTCCAATGCAAGTTTATTCTCTCTCTTATCATTCTTAAGTTGTTTTTTTTGGTGCAGTGTTAGTTGAAAATGTGCCTGCTGCAAGCACTCGACTGATGTCACCCGATTTCCAGGCCCTGACATTTAAATCGTCACCCTCTGACATTTAGTGCTGCAGAGTTGTAAAGTTAACTACATTTCATTTTATCTTTAAAGAGCAAATAACAGCACCAAATGAAAGTTAACGGATACACACGGTGAAAAGCAATCACCGCAGTAAATCGGGTAAAAGACAATTACATCATAAACACGGTACAAAGACAGCCTGCTTTAAATAACTTACTTGAGCAAATATGAGGTTGAGGTTGTAAAGCATCATATACAATTTTATTCAACAAAAGCCTTTGTAAATTAAGTGCAACGTATATGTTAACGTGCGCTACGGGAGACTGGTTGTGACTATAATGTTGCATGGCTAAATGTTTAAAGGGGCTGGAAGCATGCCCTGCTCATAAACAGATCATGTGACTCTTGGCAGCTCGAGCAGAGCTCTGGAAGGCCATGGCCACACTTACAAAAGAGAAGGTATTATAAAGAAAAATACTATGCGGCCGTTGTTATCATGTATTTTGTTGCAGTAGGATATGCTGATGAGAGTGCATCCAGTCGTATAGGAATCACGCTTATCCACAGGGTAAACAATATCACGCTCACAGATTCATGGTGACTGACACAGGCTAAAGAGCTGCAGCCTCAATCTGGCTCTCCCGGGCTGATTGTTGGCAGAAATTTAATTTAAATATTTATCATATGCATATTGGACCCCTAAGGGTTGGATGCGAAAATACAACAGTCAGTCGTTAATTGCCAAAAATGCCACACAGGCTTTGGGATCTAGATGTTCCATTTTATTATTAATGAGTTAGAGAGTGCAATTTGACATTTATGTTGGGCCTGCAGATGCAAATGAGGCTCATTATGAGTCAGAAACTAAACCAGTAAACCAAATTGAGCAAAGATATGACATTGTATTTATAGAACTACTGATTGCTTGGGATTTTTATTTTTTTTAGAAGCTTAATAATTCAAAATATATGCGGTGTTTTAAGTCAAATTTAAATTTAGGCTATTTAAATTGGCAAATCTTAAATCTCAAAATTCTAAGTGTGAAATGTCTTAGGTTCAATATGTAGACACATGTATTTTTTCCAGCCCTAAAGGCTCATTGATACTCCAGATATCAGTCAAAGTCCACATGCATCCTTCAGTTTGGACATCGATGCATCCACCAGATGGCATTGAAGAGTCAAAATCTTCCACAACAACAAAAAAGGTTGAGAGTAGATGAGGCTGTGAAGATGTATGTTGTAAATAAAAAGCAGCAAAAGCAGAGGTAATGCTCTACATTGATCTGTGAGGTTATTATATACATGGAGACATATGGACAGAGATATGTCCGCTTTCCTTTGTTCTTCTTTGTTGACATTTGTCATGTCTTGCTTGAATTATAGCTACCCTGCCCACTCTATGATTTCTCACAGTGGGGCTCTGTTTCATCCATACCCAATTTTCTGTCATGTCAAAACATTCACAAATATTTATGTAGTGAACGTAGAGAACAGACGTTCAGGCTTTATCTTTATTCTTTCTTTAATGCTTAGCATAAAAGGGCATAAACCCTGCAGCAGGTTTACTCAAGTTCATTTAACGGCCCCAAAACACATTTTAATCAGGAGAGATAAGTGAATGATATGAAGATGAATGTGTATCATAACAGATTATGTATAATAAACAGTGTGTCCGAAAGACATTGGCCTTAGACCGACGTTGTGATAGAAGGGCGTCTGTCCTGAGCAGGAGCGAGATCCACTGATCAGCCGTAACATTAAAAACATCTGCCAAATATTGTGGAGTTCCTCTTTTGCCACAAACTGATTTGCGAAAAACATAACAGAAGTAACTTCAGTAGTTTTAGCATGACTCTGTTGCCGGTTCACCAATGGTTAGGTCTTCCTTAGAGAACTTTGATACGTACTAACCACCTCAGACGGGGAACAGCGAACAAGACCTGGAGTTTTGGCGGTGGTCCGACCCTGTCATCTAGCCATCTCAATTTCGTACTTGTCAAAGACGCTCAGATCCCCACTCTTGGACATTTTTCCTCCTTCCAACACATTAACTCAAGGTTAATATGTTCACTTGCTTCCTAATGTAGCCGGCCTACTTACAGGTATCACTGTAACTAGATCTTCTTTCGGCTGTTCCCTTCTGAGGTCAAAACACCATTCTCTACATCTTCCTCTTCCTCTATCCTCTTTCACATTAACCAACTGTAAGTCCTTTCTCACCATATCCAGGTCTTTGGTCTTTCCCTTTTTCTCCTGCCGGGCAGCTCTATCTCCCTCTACCAGTAGATCCACTATCCATCCTTTTCACGTGTCCAAACCATCTCAATCTGGCTGTCTGTCTCAAAGACATCTAACCTGGGCTGTTGCTCTGATGTGCTCCTTTCTGATCCTGTCCATACTAATTACTCCCAGACAACATTTCAACAACCTCCAGCTCTGCCTCCTGTCTTTTGTTCATTGCCACTCTCTCTAAAGCATCCAGCAGAGCTGCTCTCACTACCACCTTATAAATCTTTCTCTTCACTCTGCTGCTACTCTTCTGTCACAGATAACTTTCAACACTCTTCTCAGCCAACTCCGCCCTGCCTGCACTTCACCTCTTTTCCACATTTCCCATTGCTCTGAACAGTTTGCCCCCAAGTACCTTAACTCCTGCACCTTAACGTAACAAGATAATATTATTATTAATATTATTATTACATAAATATTCTAATTTCAGTTCTTGTAATGTTATGGCTGATTGGTATACATACCCTCTGCTTGGAATGTGGACAGTGGTGGTGGTGGCAGCTGATGACACTGCTGAGACTGAAGATTTACAAAGCATCTGCAAATACTGGGTGGTGATGGGGAGGCGGAGGCCGCACATAATAAAAAGAACTAGACTAACAGAGAGAATCAAATCTGAAAACACAGCAAAAAGTTGATGAGGTAGCAATGATGGCAGCAGTTGATGAGAACAGTAGATATCTAATTTACAGCCCCAGACCATGTTAGCAAAATTTTTAGACTGAGCATGTTTGAAAGGTGGGAGTGGCAGGATGGGAAATGCACTGGCCTAAGTATGAAAAGTGTGTTTCTCTTTAGCCTTTCACAACTTGTCTAATTTTACCCACATTCAGACACCAGTAGACATCCTAATCCATTCGATCCAAAGTTAAGTCTTGTGCACAGGTTTTGTCCAAAATGATAAAATATGGCTCCCGGAACGGGGTTTAAAAGGTCGTCTATAATGCAATCTCTGATGGGCTTTCCATATGTCGTTAGCTCCTGCCACCTGAATTCCACCAGGATAGATAAATGGGGGTTAGCAAGGCCCTTCCATAAACATCTGCCATTAAACATGAGGCTACAGAGGGAGGGATTTTAGTCTCACAGGGTCCCTGACAAGATAACTTGTAAAAGCTTGGCTGAGGGTCAAAGGTAGCAGATATCAGATGAGGTGTATTCCCGCAGTGAACTTTCCTTTGAAGATGTATCACCTACAAAGCTGCTGCCACCCATTTGTATCTGTCCATCTCTCAGGCTTTACTGTTTTTTTTCTTTATCTTTCGTGAGCCTGAAAGATTCATACGGATAAATTCTCCGCTGTAACTCCCTGAACTTTGCAGCTTACCATAGGGAAGAATGAGGACATGAGAGCTGCTGACAACGTGACAGTGATAAAGCACTTCACTGAAGCCTTTGACCGCTACAATTTAGGGGAGATTGATTATCCGGTTAACACCTGGTACCGAGGTGAACTCTGCATGTTTGGAGCAATAAGATGCAACTGTCCAGTCACGCTGTCTTTCTCTTTATTATGGAATTCCTTGTTGGCTTGAGAAAGTGTTTGCCAGAGAGAATGTTTCCATGAAGTGCTGAAGACAGAAAATACTTCTCATAATCACTCTGTACTTATTCACTCAGCTTTTGCCTGTGCAGCTGTTTTATGGATCAACAAATTTAGAGGCTTAAGGAGATAATAGAATACTTAAATTATGTTAAAAAGTATTGAATTTCTTATACAGCTGACAGATGGCAATGGTTTTTATTAAGTCTGACCTACCAGTAACAATTTTTCTTTTCTTCAGTGACTGTTACAAAACACTGATTGATAGCATAGGCAACAATTTTCTTCTCCAAAGTTTTCATCAATGCAAAAATATGAATATCCATGTATATTATGGAATATCATTCATAATATCTAAAATAAATGAATAATAAATAATAACTAAAATACATATTTTTTTCTCTCAAACTGCACTGGAGAGGTGGAACCTCATCTCGCCCAAACAAATCTCAAAATCAAAAGAAGATTTAAAAACCTCACACAAGATTTAACAATTCTTGTTTCGCAACATCAGCGTAATATCGTCGAAATATACCTAGCTTTAGTGCTGTTTTTTTTTTTTTTTTGGAATAGGATATCCTTTACTGCTGAAAACAGTTCGCCATCCAAGTTGTTTTATACATTAAAGATTTAGAGGTTTAGTGAGATATTGCAACTATGTGGCTCTGAATTGGACAATAGATAAAAAAAATTTAAACGATGACCATATGTCATTATATAATGTATTTCATCATTCAATATTCAATTACTACTCTAAGTTGGTAGTGAAATTAATAACTCCATATTACAGATAAAAAATTGTTAGTATTTAGATAAAAAGATGGAGTGAAGTTCAACCATCCATTTGCTGTAACTGCTTATCCTGTTGAGGTTTGCTGAGGGGCTGGAGCCTATCCAAGCTAACACTAGGCTGGATGTTAAGGTGCACCCTAGACAAGCTAACATAGAGGGTCATGTTCATATTATTCCAAATTGGATTTTCTTTTTATTTGGTGTACAGACTGAAAAGATGGCCTCCTTCATCTTCATTAAAACAGAAATGACACAGGCCGTGGAACGTCTGCAGTAAAGAATTTAACGTCACTGCTCGAGCAATCAAACAGATTCTCATCTTCAGCCTATTGGTGTCTGACTAAAAATGAGATTAATAGTACTGACGACTCATCACTATTCAGGGTTGTAATTTTGCGTTACACAGGTCATTAAACCGGGAGGATAACAAATTATTAGTCAAGGACTGCATTTGATCTCCCCTCAGTTCTATTGTTAGAGTGGATTCATGTCATCGCAATGGCAATAGGCTGCCCCTTGTCAAGTCAGCCATTGAAAAACGGGCTTTAATTCTATTGTGTTTCAGCAAGCTTGATGAATGTGAGGGAATTCGTTTCAGATGTTCCTAATGACTCCCCGGGGAGGGTGCATGTATGCACTTATTGATTTTATGCCTGCCATTCCTGGTATTTCCACAAAAAGCTTCACATGGAGGAATCTTTAACCACAGCTGATGCTCTGATGGTGGCCCCGATTTATTTTGCATGGTGCCATATATACACAAAGAGTAGTTTCAATGCACATCTGTGTGACATGATTAATAAATAGATGAATTTACAAGATTGTCTAACTTATGATGGATTCAAAAGAGGTTTTACTGAAAATTTTAGTCCGAGTTTTTAGTTTATATTCCTTTTCCCAAGAAAAGTACATGTCATCCTTGGCACTTTGTTGGTTTTGTCACTATGTGGACGATGTTGAGGTGTTTTTTCAGCTGTTCTGGTGATTGAGTGTGGTTAAAAACACATGTATTCTTCCATGTTGGTCAAATGATGGCTGATTAACTAATGTGATGGTGAAAATAAACTCTGTAATCTAATCTGATTACTCTTCATAAAGCTCTTTGCCTACAAACCTCAAAGGATCTGGACATGAAGGGCGATGAGGAGAAGGCATTTGCTACAGCCCCCTAACAGATAACAGCTGGCAATATTTTGTATCAGATCACTGTAATCATCTATACATAGAATCTGTAACTCCTTAACCATTCAACTCTTTCTCTGGGACCAATTAAAACAAAGCTCTTAAAGCGAGGCTCCAACAGGAAGCATTAGTAAGACATGTGACTTCAAAGGCTGAGCACAAATGTACCAAAGTAAGATGTGCTTTCAGCCACGGACACTTTCTTCTCCATAATGCACGCTATCAGTTCGGTCTTAAGTCTTTTCGAGGAACACGTGGGGAAACACGGGGAACCGTCATTGGATTTTTTCGCGGAGTCAACAGCTGACAGCGGCAAATGCTTTAAAGATTGGAAGTCGGTTATTGGATACGGATCAGTTTTATAAGTGTTTGATTTGCTCATCCAACCTTTGGCACTGTTTCCCCTTGCATGTGTGGGAGACCCCAACAAGCAATGCACTGTGAGTTTTTACAAGCCGGAATACTTGTCTGCTTGCCAAAACCTTAACAACTTTAAGAAGATCCAACTCTTATTTCTTCTCTGTATTGCTTATGAATGTTGATTTTATTCTTTTATGGTATTTGTATCTTGATGTTAGCTGCTTTAATTGTGATTTAAATAAAATAATTCAAATTCTCTATCAATCTATTATTTTAACTCAGCATAGACTGAGCCAAATGTTTAAATCTCTTCCATAAAGTACTGCTTTGTGATTCAAGGCTGTTTGGTCAGTGTTGGTGCAAAATCTTATTTCTGAGGTAAACATTAAATCTTTTATTTTATAAGGCATGACGCTATATTTTGAACCGAAAAGTTTATCTATAATAAATGGACCTGTGTTAAAACATATTTGGGTTTCCTTAAACTCTAATTGAATAAATGGTTGCATTAGGACTGGGCATCTTGGGTGCTGTAGACACATATTAAATAGAAATAAGCTACCAGTATCATGAAGGCTAGTGCAGAATAAACATGAATTTAAAAAGATACTGAAGAGAGAACTGTCGTAGATGTTGCAGATGACTAAATGATTGACGGATTTTTTTTTGTTTTTCTCAAAAATTATTCATAATGGGTAAGTTACAAAATGTTTGTTGTATCAAGCCTTTAAAGAGAGCAGCTATTTCTGTCATTATCTTTAGTATTTTGCATTTCACTATTTTTTATAATTTTTTTTTACTTCAGAATGAATAATTAATGATGCTCTGTATAATACTTGGTTGTAATATCTGTCTTACAAGGACTCCAGGAAGACTAACGGTCATTCTAATAAAACAATACAACATTATACCTGATCACTACCTGCCCTGATCAGTGATAATAATGCTTGGAACGGTAGAACATAAATAGACCATTTTCAGAAGCAGGAAGTTGGCTTGTTGGTCTCCCCAGTATCACAGTATGCAGTTTGTAAGTAAAAAAAAAGTAAAGAAAACCAACAGCAAAAACCTCCAGAAGATATGAGGAAGAAGGTGGTTCAAATATATTTTGGGAGGGTTCCAAAGACATTTCCAAGCCTTTCTAAGGCTCTGGGTCTGAGACACATAACCTACAGATGGAGAAGACTTTGAACAACAAGTCCAAGTGGCTGATCTTCAGCATGGTAAAGGCTCATTCAGGAAGTCACAAACAATCCAAACAAAAGATACAAGGAACTCTCTCATCTCAAAAAAACATGTCAGTGATCATGGCTCCACTATGAGACACTGGGGAAAAATCATCATAGGGGAGTGGTGAATGGAAAGCAATGGCTAGCCCAGAGGAACTTTAAGTGCTTGTCTGGATTTCACTCCAATAGACCATAACAACCCTAAGAGCTTTTGGGAGAAAATTCTAAGGAGTAATGAGTCAACAGGGTTCCATTATATCTGGTGTAAAGCAAACACAGGATTCCACAAAAAGAACATCATACCCGCAGTGAAGCATGAAGGTGTCAGTGTGACACCTTGGAGAGAAAGTCCAGCGCCAGGGTGACTTCCCACAATTGAAGGAAACGTTGAAGGTGAAAGGCTCCAAAAGAATAAAATTTAAGTATTGGAGTGGCCGTGTCAAAGTAAGAACCTATGAAACCCATTGAGAAGCTGTGGTAGTACCTGAAAAGAACAGCTCACATTTTTGCAGCATTGTTGTTTCCTGCCAACCATGCCATAGAAAGAAAAGTACTTTTCCTGCTCTGATTCTTCGTAGCTGCATTTATCAGAAAGAATAGAAATCTGCTGTCTCCTTACGTGCACCATCTCTCACTATCTCACTCATTGTTTAATCGCCATTTAGAGGAGGGTAATTACCTCCACGGCTTGCCACACCAACCTACCCTTAATTTCCCAAAATTCAGCTGTCCTAAATTTTTCACCCCTTTTTCTTTTCATACCGAAATCCCATGGGTTGCTCAAGCAGTAGCACGCCATCACCGGAGCTTTTAAATACACAGATGGAGTTTTTCCTTTGCACTCCGACCACTGGCCTCATTAATCCCAGTCTTCTTCCACTCTGCAGCCCCCTTGCCACCAGCGTAACAGCCCTGAATCAATGGAATGAGCTGTGGGATTTAACTGTGATGGTCTGGGGTGGAGTAAACAAACTTGAGGCGATGCGACAAAGTTGCTCCTGTTAATCAGTTTGGTAATTTGCTTTTGCTGCTTTTTGAAGATGTTGTAAATGAGCTGCAGAGGATATTTTTTCTAAGACCACCAGATGAGAGTTGCGAGCTGTACAAAAACAATTTATAAATCTACTTCTCAACAAAACTAAGATAAGAAAATGTGTCGCTGCCCAAGTTAATCAGCCATCCGTCTAATATTCAGTTGCCATTTCTACCCCGTGATCCCGCAACAGCGCCGCATCTAAGACCCTCATCTACATTGTAAAGAAATCCGTAAAATTTACAGTAAAATACCTTCCGCTGTGGTTGTCAGGATTTTGCCGTAAAAAAATATGGTCACCATGTACAAGACATTACGGTAACTTACCATTTGAAAAAAAGATATACTGTCAACCTGTTTACAATTATAAAGTTAATAACAGATAATTACAGTAAATTAAAACTTTACTCAAACTCATACCTCCCAATCAGACCTCCACCATGTTTATACAGAATGAGGGGTAGAATAAAGGTGCACCGCGCTTGCCTTGAAAAGGTAGATTAAAAGGGCCTTATGAGTGTTGAGGTCACAGGATGATGAACTTTGACATTCTGGTCATTAGTCATCACCAGATTTTGCTCTACGCCAGAAATGGAGCTAATGCTCATTAACCCCACTAGCTAACTAGCAAATAGTGTATGATTAAAATGCCTTAGGATATTTTGTTTGTCATTAGATTGCATTTTTGTTCTTTCATGTGTCATTTAATACCCTAGCATTCAAAGCCTTTAGGTGAAAGAAGTAGGTAACATAATATGAAGAGACAGAAAGTGTGCACCAAGAGTAGGATGGGGTAATTGCCAGATTTATCTTCTGTACTTTTTTAAAGTTAGATCATTATATAAGTACTTTAACCCTTATCTTGCCATAGAAACCATAATAATTATCATCCAAAATAGCAAACAAATCCAAAAAAACTTATATCTCATCAAACACTAATAAAACTTACACAGGGAAACACTGCGGTAAAATATGCTGGATCATGTGATGATTTCAATATCAACAATTGGTACTTGAGAAGTTTCAGTATAGACTAAACACTCTCAGGCACATCTGGAGGGAACGCAACATCCCTTAACATGACGGACCAGGTCAAAAGAGGATAATTAAAATAAAAACACACAAGAAAAACACAAGGATCATCACAATGCTCGTCATTTTCCATTAACCTAGAAATAAGTAATTTCAAACAGACTATTGAAACATAAGATATAAAAGGAGAAAAATCATATGCAAACTCTGAATGCCGATGGACGCAAGTTTACACAAAATAAATGGTTAAATTATAAAATGAAATGGGTAAAATGGCATTTAATATGAGACTAAATGGTTGGGTATGCTTATGCTGTCCTATGAGATCATGTTGTACTTGAAGGACGACCATCACAGTGAATGCATTGGAGGTGCCATAGAGTCAGCAGGTATTAAAATAGCTAACATCAACTAATAGACTAATGTAATGGCAGTGAGTAGGGCACATACCATAACCAAAGCCTAACAGTTTCATTTCATTCAATCAGGCCTTTTCTTAAATCAATTAACCTAAATCTGGTGGATCTTGTAGATTTTTTATTTATATAATTTAATTTAAAATAATTTAATAGTCTACTCGCCCATGACTCAGCGTCAGACCAAGTTTCTATTTATTTAAACTTTATGTGACACTTAGCCTTGATTTAGCATCATTAGCTGATATATGTGAAAACATAACCTTACTCGAGGTAAAACCATCTAGTGGTAATGGAAGGAAGGTGGTGTATAACCAATGCTATGCAGACCTGGATCAGTGTTTCACAAGCTTCAGTTAATAATAGTGCAGCACTAAAACTGACAGGGTGTCTCACTCTGACACCAGCTCTCAAATGTCAATCAGCCAATGCAAAGTGAAAGCCCACCCAGTAGCTAAGATATGAAACTGGTTTTATCCAGTTCATCTTTTATAAAAACCTAGAAAAATAACACATGTACAGTGGCAGTAGTATTGTGCATGTATTATGCTTTTTCTGTACAAGAAAAAGATGAAAATTCAAATTTAAGTTTGAATTCCAACTTGAAAGTAACATTGAAGTTAGGATGTCCCTATCCGTCATGCTCTTTATTAATGATCTGTTCATGTCCTTGAGGAACAGTTAGCCTCTTCCCGCCAATATCCCATTAGATCATAACAATAGTGATTGTAATGGACCGTCTTGACTTTGCTAATTATTTTGGGCCATTGAAATACAATAGCGTGCTCTTCCAATCAGCTACGAGAGCCTTGCGGAAAACCCCTAATTGGATTTGTACAATCCATCGCTGCTGCTTCAATTCTGCAGAAGGACAAAGATTGTTTTCACTTCATCAAGTCACACACATTAGTCTCAACACAAACAAGATGATGTAATGCTGAGGATTAACAGTGTCATGCCAGGCAGCTTGATCCAGTACAGCAGGGAAACAAATGGAAATGTGAGTATGCAGTGGGAGCAGTAATATAGTTTCTACATCACTGAGCTTTAGTGGCTTTGGGTGTTACATGAATGCACACCATAACCACCGATAAAACCTCTGCTTTCTCCCAGCAGGGTGATCCGAAAGTGCAAAACATGATGAATGATGCTGGAGCCTACAAACGGCATCATTTCACCACCTGCATAAGCAAAAAAACAAGCTTACACAAGCACTTTGAAAATCAGCCTCAGCATTAGGAGGATCCAACTTATGGCATTTTAGAATCCCATTAATTGGTTTTATATAGGTTTTCTCTTATGGAAGAGGAGGTATGACGGTTGCAGAATCAAGATAGATTCTGAGGGTGCCAGTTGTCAATGGGTGTTGTATTTCATGGGTCCCTGCCCCACTGACAGCCTTTTCATATCTGGACATGATATAGAGCCCTGACCTGAGGACATTAAGCTTCAGGAGTGCAAAGATAGCTCCTCCTTTTGAAATCCAGCAGACCAGCAAATGCAGAAGCCATGAAGCGGCTAGCGCCCCCCCCCCTGTCTTGTGTTTCAGTTAAAATAAGGGGGCACTGTAGGTAAAGTGTCACCAAAAGAGTCAGAGATTACTGTGGTCCAAATCGGTCAGTGGGGCCTGAAAGATGTGGGAGTGTTAGGAATCCGTGTCTCATCCTAAACCTCCCGCAAACCGAGGTGATTTATTTGGCTTTACATACGGTACAAAAAGTGGGAGGTCATCGAGAGGGGAAAGCGGATGATCCTCCTTTAAAATTAGAGTCTTTGATGCAGATACTGTACATGTTTGACTCCCACAGAGCGTGGATAGCAATTTCAGTCTGCCTGTGGCTGCAGCGCTTTGGTCCTGGATGAAATATTTCAACCACTACAGGACGGATTGTCATGGGATGCGGTGAAGACATTTATGGTTCCCAAAGGATGAAAGCTACTGATTTTGGTGACTCTTCATGTTTCGCCTACAATGCAACCACGAAGATAACATCTGTTGTTTTGAAAGAAATATCTCAACCACTGAATATCTCAACCACTGAATATCTCAACCACTGGTGGGAAGTTTGGTTGAGATATTCACGTCCTCTCTGAATAACTATTTTTGGTAATCTTCTGCTTCTCCACTCAGAATTTCCTAGGTCTAGATTTGAGTATACTTTAATACTAAAAGTTATTAATAATATAATCCAATCCGCATTCTGTTTTGGTGCTCATATTAACATGGGACTAGTTGGAAGGGCTAGGTCTTTTCAGCAAGTTGTGTACCACAGATAGTTGTCACTATGGTGGTGGTTTGCTCTGCTGTTCTGCACAGACAAACACGTTTTATTATGTTAATTAACACTTTCTTCTAATCCACTGTAGTTTGTGTTACTAGAGCTTCCTCTGTAGGGTGGCTTTGCTTATCTTCAGAGATAAGTTGAGGAGCTCAGACAACTGGGGGGAGCTGAGAGATGAGCTGATGCTTCTTCTACTGCTCAAAATCGCCATTAATGTGCTGGGGAGCATTGCTGGGGAGGGGCGTGTCTGGAATATCCAGCTTGGCCTGCTGCCACTGCGTCCTGACCCCAGATAAGGCTAAAAAAATTAAGAAATTGAGTTTTCAAACATGAACTTTGACTGTAACCCTACATTTCTATGGGCTCAGTACATCGGTGTCATGACCGGCTCAAAACCATGAAAAATACCAGGAGTAGACACGGGAGTGTACGAAAATCAATTCTTTATTTTATTTTTGTGGGGTCTGAGGTCATTCCGGTATGGACCCTAAGCTTTTATATACCAGATTAAAAAAAATCTTCAACCCTAAAACATGTTAGATTAGACCTTTTATGTCATCACCAAGAAACCTTTTCATATTTTATTCCATAAATGTAGTAAATAATATATTAAACACACAAAATTGACAACAAAATGACAAATTATTTGGGTTAATCTCGATTTTAAAAAGTAAAAAGAGATAAGATGTATAAAATGATTTCATTTTCTAATTAATTGAAATGATTAGGTCAACCTTTTGGATACAACATGTTTTTAGCGAACTTTTAAAGATTATTATTACATTTTTTGAGTTGCTTCAAGTTACATCATTCTGTTGAGTAAGTCCTGACATATTGTAGTATGCTGAAAAATCTTTCTTAATACGACTTTTTCAACAGCTATAGTTAATTCCTCTTCCTCGGTGGCTTTTCTGACATGTGGTGTCCTCAATGGCTCTATACTTGGCCCCATATTCTTTAACATTACATGCTGGATCATATTACAAACAGATTGATACAGATTGATATGTGTGACCACCCGGGTACGATATATCAACACCATGGGCCTTTTGTGGGATGGGTTGACATGACCAATTAAAATTTATGTGAAGTTTTATTTCTCAGTAGGCAGCTGGCTTTTAAAAGGAATGGAAGATCACACTCAGATTGGTTTAATTCAGGTTATAGCCAGGTAACAGCGGGATTTGACAATTTTCTTAATGCACTTTTGGCATTTACTTCAGACTGTACACTGTTTCATTTAAGTGGGCCCTGACAGATGATCTAATGAAAATATTCCCATAATTAACATATTGATTGATGTTTTCTCCCTCAAAAGATCAGTTGTAGTACTTTGCATTAAAGCCTCACATACAACATGTGATTGTCGTCATGACAATTTCACAGTGAATCAGGAGGATATGACAGTCGACTCCATTCCATGCATTCCAGTCTAATGTCACCGCAGAACCATGAAAACTTTTCCAACATTTCCTCCAACCACTTCCAGCACACTTGTAATCAAATACCCATTTCTGCATGGAATGAGAAATAACTAGATTACGAAACAATTTATATGAACCGTCTCATGTTCAATCACTGTTTATGCTTTCTCAAGAGGGAAAGGAGTTGGTCTCCATGGAAACTGTGGCTAGCCAATAGTGTGTGTTTTCTGCCTAACCGTGTGACACGCTGCCTGTTGAGACGGGCATTGAAGTTGTCAGCTGGAGTGTTAACCCATCATTTTTATAACCAAAAGAGACAGGAATCAAGAAAAAGTGCAAAATCCTGGAGTTTGTTATTCATTGGAAAAACAAAAACATCCAGAATAAAAGATGCAGCTGCTCTCATTGTCAGCAAATCCATATGATTGTAAGATCTAAAGTGTTGTGGCAATGTCACAGAATATAGTCTGTGTTAATATAGAAAAAAAAGTGCATGTATCAGTATTTTTACGTATTTCTTCCGTCACAGTAGAGCCCCTTGTATCTGACTTTTGAAATGTACAGCACAATTTAATTTTATTATATAACGTAACAGGTATATACAGCTGAGCCCTGAGGAAAATGTGCTGCGCCTGGTTCTGGGCAATATGAGCAATGGCCTTGAAACTACCTGTTGACATTGATCAGTCAGGCGGCAGGCTTTCACTGAGATGGGCTTGCAGTTATTAGAGCGAGAGGTTGTTAGATGGAGAACCTTGTCGTCTGCTGCCTCTGACAGCTCAGGTAAAACTGCCCTCCCCCCTCTAAGCACGTCAGCCCTCGCCTATTTTGAGTCAGTGGGCTGGTGAGAAGTACCAGTGCACTCCACAGATGAAATTGTATGACTCTTCAGAGCCATATCTGTGTAAATGAGGACATAAACCAAGTCTGTAGATTTTTTTTTAGGGAGCAATAATTAAGGTTTTATTGCTCTACGGCAAAAAAAAGACAATATATCAATGGAGAGGTTGATAGGGTTGCTGATCATTACTGATTCCTCAACAATTACTCTTCCTGGCGTTCAAAAAATGATTTCGTAGCAGTCTCTGCTCATATTCTCAAAGAAGGTAGTCTTTGAGAATAATTGAATTTACAAAGCCATATTTTAAAGCGAGAAACAAGTCAAATCACACAGAGAGGTTATTTTGAGTTTATTTTTCATGATGACATTCTACATTTAGCAGACATCTATGTTGTATTTCCGATCCTTATTAGCAAACCCCTCGCCACTGTGAATATATGACTTCATTATGTGCATTGATTATAGGCCACAATAGCTCAAGGGCAGTGAGTGATGTGAAATGTGAAAGAGTCCTCTTAATGTTGTTAGAATTTGATGGAAGTTTTAAATGATAAAGTACCTGAAGTCCCTAAAGTCCATGAGCATAATGTAATGTTTTCTCACAATTCACTCCAGTTTGGCTTTTCACAAGAACCTTTGAAGATGTAATCTAAAATCTTGGGAATTTTAATGTTCCTTATTATGCAAATCCCAATATCCTCGTATCTACTTTCAAAATGTCAGACAAATAGAGATAGTTAAAATCCTGTAAATACGCAAAAGACAAAGAAGATCATATCCAGGATCTTAGAAAATAGGATTATTGCAATTTTGTTTTGAGTTATTGCTGCCAGGATTAGAATTGTAGTGGAAGGCTTTTCCAGAGAATAAAGTTTTACGATCTAATACGTGATGGAAGTTGAACGTAGAAGCTTAAGGTGGCTTAACTTGACACTGAAGATCTGATTTTGTATCCTATGGTTATAATTAATACAAAAACACTTTGCTTGAAGGTCCAGGAAAAAGTATTGTAAAAGCAACTATTTCTGGAGATCCATATGCACCGTCAATAAACAACTTACTGAAATACCTGAAAGACTGACATTTGCGGCATTTCCACATTTTGTTGTTTAAAAACATTCTTTAAGCACTTACTCATAAAATTTAGATCTTGAAGTTAGTCAGTAGTATTTACATGTTAAATAGTATCTGAAAAATTGGTGTTGTGTAAAACATATGCAAATCAGAATGTGATCTGCCAGCAGACAAACCGAGCAGCCCTGTTCCTTTTCCAGAATATTAATTCTGAATGCAAGTTATGCCTAGGAGCCCTCTACAAAACAATGGTTTTCACATAAGCACTAAACTCCTCTTGCGTTTTAACCTTTAGTGTCTCAGGGCCCCCCAAAACATAGGACGCAGAGTGAAAAGATTTGAAAATGTCGCTGTTTCTGTCTTTTTGTAAACGGGCACTCTCATGAATGCGGTGATGTTACACATGACTGTTACAGTTATAGTCTTAATAAACACGCATGGACAGAAAAACAACAAAAACAATATTAGACCAGTTCAAACTCTGGCATCCCAGTAAAACGCAGGAGATTTGGGGATTTTCGGCGATATCCCCTTGATGTCGGGGACAACAGAATGGACCTAGTTCTCAGAAAGTTGACTTCTGGATATGAACCTTTTTAAAACAAAGACAAAAATATTTCCTTCTTTTTTATTTTTAAACAACAGTGTTGTGTAAACTGGGCCTTAAATTCAAGGCTTCCCATTTTTGTTGGCTGTTGACCCTTGATGAAACATTTTACTTATTGCCTTTTGTCACAGTTTATAAAAAATATCCATGAACTGTAACATTAATGAAATATTTTTGTACTTAGAAGAATAAAGAATACAATGTCGTCAGAGAAAAGAAAATTACATTAGGAGACATATTTTTTTTCAATGTCTTTCTTTTCCTTTAAATCACACAGCGATATTTTTAGACTTATATATATATATATTTTTTTTGCCTATATCTCATGGTTGCACTCTAAAATTAAACATGCTTTTTCCTCGTTCTTCTATCGGTACCGGTGTAGATATTCAAAGGTATCTGCAATAGTCTGTAATGGCTCTTGAGGACGGCGGCACCCAGGAGCCACTCTGTACTTGTTCGAATGCTTTGTCCATATTTCTCTAGACCTCTATTCATGCTACCCATCCAGCTGCTGTCTTTAGAAATACTCCCCATCCTATAGACCAACTCAGCAGGTAGCATCTCTCTGCGGCTGCCCACGTCAAGGTCTCTCAAACCAGCAGCCCCAGACAACATTAGAGAGTGGCCCACGGTGTGCTCCTCCATTTGCTCGGCCCCTCCACTGGGGCTGTGCTTCATTAGGACGCGGGTGCCCCCTAAGACCCGGTACCTCATTTAATCAATGGTAGAGATTACAGTAGTCACGACCAGCTGGCGCCTGCTCAACACAAGCTTCTTTGGTGTCCATGCAGGAGCCGGTTACCCCATCGCCTCCCCGGCAGCCCTCTTACTGTGCAGGGGCAAAGACCACCAATAGGCTGCAGTCAGACAGTGCGCCTGATGATGGACGCCGTTGTTGTGTCAGATCTCATTGTGTAGTTTACCATCACAAAGCTGCCTTACAGTGCTTTGTAATAGGAAAAGTCATGAACTTATGTTTACCTTCCCATGGTGCTTTGTTCATGATTCTATATCTTGAAATATTTGTGTTGAAATTGTTTTCGATGCGTCTTCCAGCGACATGATCAATACAGGATTTAGTTTGCATCAAATTTGTGATTAGATGCTGTCTTCAGTGCTGGCGTTTTGATATTTTCTCCAGCTGCTACCCTGTTGACAGGCTTTATGTATTTCTCAGCAAGCACAAAATAACATTCTGAAAAAGGACATCTTTATGTCTGCCTGTTATTTTTCAGCAGCAGAGACTCTTAAAATATTCACAGTCATATTCAGTAAACCTCGTGCTCCCAGGTTGCCAAGGAACTGTTAGTAGAATTTGTTTTCAGCAGCAGCTGTCCTCCTGAACTCCTGAGCTTTATCGAGCGTCTCTGCTGGAAACCATCAGATTAGTCACTGTGAGTTTGTCTGGCTTTTTATAGTGACTTGTTTATGTTCATTCACAAAAAAAGAAATCAAACGTGTCTTAAATTTTATCTTGATGGGTTCTACTGCTTTCACATGGGGACGATTAGCGATCGGATAAGATCGCACGGAAAGAAGGAACATTCATGAATCAAGGAATCAAGGATTCTTTTCTTGTCAACAACAACTGTTTTTTTCCTCCCCTTTATCCAGAACACACAACACAAGGCTGACTAAAATTTAAAGAGGATAGGATAAATATTAATAAGTATGTAATAATTGAGTATGCATGCCAGGCCAGTAGTGCAACTTTTCAAAATGAACACTGTACAGTAACATTATGACATGTCTGCATTAGAACAACATAGTCCTTCATTGTTTTCATTGCTGTTCTGTGGCAGTAAGGATGATGGTGATGACTACAGTTCCTATTTAATGCAAAAAAAAAGAAAAAAGGATAAATGACTCCAAGTTTTCTTGTATGTTAGTTAGCCTACCTGGCCTAAAAGCTTTTCACGAATTTCAATGACAATTTGTCAAGATGCGATTCCTGGAATGTGGGAAAAGGTCATAGATTTCTCGATGAATGTGCAGTTCAGGTAAAAGTGCTCTTCTATTGTGTGTTAAGTAACTTATTAAAATGATTTTTCCAATAAAAGTGTGTCCAGAATTTAGTAGTATAAAATTTGGCGATCCAATCATAGATAAGCAGTAAGAAATGGATGGATAGATATAATCATATATCAGTGTCTAACTATTCATCCATGGTGACAAAAATAGTAGACAGATATATAATATTCTCTCAGTCCTGCTATTTTGTAAATTGAATATTTTGTCTGTAGGATTATTTCAAATACATACTATGAATATTCAAGCAATCTATTAACTTACTGGAACAGAAGCATCACAATTATAGTCCCAAGTTGCGATGTGTAGAGGGAAGGAAGGGCAAGACAATCATGGCGACATACTGCTGCCAGTAATCCCCTAATATCCTTCTAATTATGATTATTATTGGAAAATGTCATCATAATAGTTATTATAGATGAGATTCCTAGATACAATCATTGGGCTTATCAGTGTGTGTTTGTGTGTAACCCTCTCTCCCCTCCCACTCTCATCCCAACTGGTCAAGGCAGATGGCTGCCCACCATAAAAGGCAATTATACCTCCATACTGTAAATGTCAGGGCAGGAAATGTCGAGTCTCTGTGAATATAAGAGTGTGGTCTACTCCTGCTGTAATTAGTAAGTGTCATTACACAGGATTTGTGGTGATTTGGTGTTTTATAAATGACATTTACTAACTTGACTTTTTTACTTGTTTCAGTTGCCTCTAAAGGTTTACTTGGATCCAAACAATACTCACTCAAATTAGTTAAATTCAGAGATACAAGTCAGTGAAGCAAAAATAATTGTTTATCACAACTGATTATAGTATGATAATGAGTCGGTCAAAAAGTGGTTGGAGCTTATATTGTTAGTTGTTGCTGGATAACTGTTTTGATTTGGCATCTATTTTTTGACAAATGTAGTATCATTATTATTGTTTAGCACAAGGAAAAGCAGTGAAGCATGAAACCTCGCTGTCAAAGACGGGAAACGTGAAGACCCAACTCATGAAACCAATGAGAGTTAAACTGGTTTGGGCTGCTCAGTCCGCCCGTGGGATTAAACTCAACAGGTAAGGGATGGGTGCACGGTGCGGGAGGATTCCCCATGCAGGACCGATCGTTGGTGCTGGTTAGAACCTGTTGGGTGCATTTTCAGTAAAGCGGTGGGCCGCAACCAGCTCTGGGTCAGATGTTGTGGTGATGGTGGCTCAAGATTATGGCCACAAGCTTTAAAGCAGCCCCTGTCCATACCTCACTGCCTTGGGCATTGGACAAAGTCATTCATGCACCCTCTGTCCTTCCTAGAGGAGCATCGCCGGTAAAGTTGAATTCCTGGGGTGGACTGCATGGCCTGAATATTTTACCTCTCAATGGTGGGGTCTTAATATTTTCCTTACTTTGATGTCTTCACGCGTTGGCCCAGGCGTAATTGTCTACACTAGTACTATGGGAAAAAAATAAATATTATTCCTTATTTTACATAGAGGCACTGACCTATAGCTTTACAGAATAAATAACTAGGACCACATCACTTCACAGGATGCAGTCCTGGACAATGCCACCAGAGGGACAATATATCTCGTCTGGCCTAGGAACATCTCGGCATCCCCAAGGATGAGCTGGATAGAGTTGCTGGGGAGAGGAAATAAATAAATAAATATCACCATAGATTCAAGGCTAGGAAGCTACAATATAAGTTACTATATGAAACCTCATTGCTCAGTGCCACTTAATTTTACTCACTGCACCTTTAGAAAGTAATCGTACAGGGAGCCAAATGTGCAAAAAAAAAAAAAGGCATGCTTTGCATTCAACAGCAATAAAAATGTACTCGCCATAAAAGGCTAAGTTCAAGTCGATATGACTTTCAGCTGTTCTCCTAAAAATGACCTTGAATGACTCATCTAAGGGGGAATTTTCTGGAAACATGCGGTGGGGTGAAAGGGTGCCTTGTCAGCGCAGTCAGGTAAGAGCTGCTCCGTTTCATGAATGTGCATGTTATATCCTCAGCCAGGTGAGTGTACAATCCAGCGGCTGTTACTGCCCAGTTTTCTTTGGCAGAAGAGAATCAAAGGCGTCATACAGATCTTGATGGCAAACTCCTCAGCCCCCACCTTAGCCCCAAATGGTGATAGAGAGCAGCTCCTCCAGTGATCCTTTGAATTTTCATTGGAGTTTTATTTTCTTTGGCAGAGAAACAGAAAGTGTTGTTTGATGAAAGCGGTTCAGTTTTCTCTGCGTTTCCTGCCGTGATGTCTGACAAGAGTGTCAGTCATTTTGCATTTGGGTTATGCTGATTAGAAGTTTGTGTTTAGGTGACCGATCATGTCATGTTTGATGAATATTTACCAAAACACGACTCACAACCGCTGCATTAACTAAAATCAAACACTGCACACATTGTTGTTAGCCTCACATGTATCTATTTTATCTTCTTTATTAACAATGAAATGTCAGCACATGTAGAGAGGCCTTTCAAAACCACTTCACAATTAGAAAAGCAAGGGTTTTATTAATGCTTTATAAATAGTTCATTAAGTAAGTGTGAAAACGTATCATCATTCAAAATCATTAATAAGCTGCTATATAATACTCTGCTATACCAGTATATAAACCTGTATTAATTGGTTATATCAAGTATTATCAGTTGCTTATAATAATTTCTTAATGGTTAATACGGTGTTTACAATCCTGTTAAACCTAATTAGATTTTATATATTTGTATCAATGAAAAGCAGATCGGTAGTTCTTTACGCAACAACTCAAAAAAATATTATATACACATAGACCTTATTGTGAGGAAGAACTGGATTGATTTACCAAAAGGTCACTTGTGTATTTCTGACACTAGGGGAAGTTTGAGCAAGTTTTTGGGACATCATTTATTCACTGTTGGTCAGACTCATATGCGTACAAATGATTCAACTCGAGGAGTTCCACGTTGTATCATACTTTAATTGAATAGTTCATATTCTAGTCACTAGGGGGGCCATTGACATACATTTTACATTAGGAGTTCAATCATGTACAACACAGGGGATTGGAGGCCTTTCAGGGATATACCTTTGCTGTTGGGGTAGACAGCGTAGGCCTAGTTTCTGTCATTTAGACATGTCTGGATTAACCTAAAGAGGGTCTAGGAGTTAGCATTTGATGGTTGGACTCAATTAACCTCCTATTTTCCAGTGTAATTATTTGATCTTACTTATTCATTTAGAAATATGTAAGATATAATTACATCCAAGAAAGCCAGGACATTACAAGTATAATGCAATCAGAGAGATTCTTGATTGATTTGATTTAATTGATTTTTACTTAATCGCTTTGTCAACAATTTCACCTATATTGAGTCATATCAGATATAATTCAACAACATTATTAAAATGGCAATAAATGCCTAAAATGCAATTTGACCGTAAAACTGTCTACCAGGAACCTCAGGAAAATATGTCCTTGTTTCTGGGAAATAATTTTTGTTAGTTTTCTATCTACAAGGAAAAATAATGTAGCAAAGCATGTTTTGAGCTAGAAATGTAATCTAATTTCAAGAAACCCTCTATCTTAATATGATATTCCTGTTATTATTGAGACCGATTAAACATCAAACAGGGGATGCTTAGACTAAGGTACAGATTAAAGCTTGAAGTAAATTAATATTCATTTGTTTTCATGCTTGTAATAAAACACAATTTGCTTAAATATAGGCATTTTTGTGATAGTTTTATGGATGGACTTTTATAAATGTTTTTTTAATATTAAATCCAAGCCACATCGGCTTATTGCTACCATTGATAAATGGTAGATAATTTTATTTTATTTTTTCCTGTACTGTGGGGATAAATGCACCATATAGATACTTCATTATATTGACTCAACTCAGTGAAAGACTTGTCCTCAATCAGCTTCCTCCACCAATGAGCAGATGTTCTGGTGTTTCTTTAGAACAAGCCAGTCCTCCTTATATATATACATATATATAATATATACATATTGCACCACACAAATAATAGAATGCCGGTTTTTACTCTTCACGGCAGACAATCATTTCCTTGGAGGTACAGTAGAGCAATAAAAACAAGGTAACACATTGTTTATAAAACAGATAAACACCTTAGATGATCATATTGGTGGGATGCCATGCATAAAGATGTTTTTCATAGAAAATCTTGGAATTATACTTATGTTTTTAATTATGGACCCCAGCGAGACTAGCTTAGCGTTGGAACAACGCTAATGGGGATCGAATAACCATTCACAGCATAGCTCATACTGCTGGAACCTATCCCAACTGACGTAGGGAGAGAGAGAAAGTGTGCATGGGCACAAGTCGCTAGCTCATCACAGAGCCGTTAATCATTCAAGGTCATCAAAGGTCGCCAAGTCAGCCGTGTTGCAAGTTTTTTGGACTGTGGGAAGAAGCTGCACCCAATGGATAAGATGCAGACTCCACACAGAAAAGCTCCCAAACCAGAGTTGGATTGAACCCAAAACCTAACCACTAAGCTGCCGTATTGCCCTAGCTACATGTTGCCTTAATTGAATAATTTTATGAGGAGCTCAGGGAGTGAACATGATACATTAGACCTAAAATGCCTTTTGAGTGGAAAGTTCATGTCCCTTTTACTTAATGGAGTATCAATTATTTAACTGGTAAGGATTTTCACTAGGCACAAATAATTACTGGATAACTTGACTGAAAATATATCATAATAATAATAATAAATAATAATACATTTAATTTATAATGCACTTTACATTTGGATCAAATCTCAAAGTGCTACAAAGTAAAAGCACATAAAAGCATTAATAAAAAATAAAATAATTACTATATAAAAACCTGACCAAAAAGCAGCAATGTTAATTAAAGTTATAGGTTCTGCTAAATAAGTCATTTTTTAAATGTGTCAGTCATCTGTGGAGCCATCAGATGGTCAGGTAGGGCATTCCATAGACGAGGGGCAGCAGAACAGAATTCTCGATCACCCATAGTGCTGAGCTTAGTCCGGGGAAGGAGGAGGCAGTATGAGTGGGTAGAACGGAGGGATCGTGTTGAGGTCAGTGGGGTGAGTAGTTCTTTTAGGTAGGGGGGTGCGTTGCCATGGATTCACTGGTGAGTGATGAGAGAGATCTTATAATCAATCCTGGGGGAGATGGGAAGCCATGCTCGTGTTTACGAACTCTCATCAGGATCCTTGCAGCACTGTTTTGAACATACTGAAGTCTTTGAAGAATTTTATCAGGGATCCCGATGAGAAGTGTGTTACAGTAATCCAGTCTGGAGGAAACAAACGCGTGAACTAGCTTTTCAGCATCACTTAAGGTGAGTGAAGAACGGAGTTTGGAAATATTTCTGAGATGGTGAAAGGAGATCTTGCAGATGTGTTTGATGTGGGATTCAAAAGTGAGTTGAGGGTTGAATCTTACGCCGAGGTTGGTGACTGATGAAGGGAGGGGAATGTCGTGACCAGAGAAGGTAATACTGGTTATGGAGGGAGACTGGGTCTGATGTGGGGGGCCAATTAAAATAGCTTCGGTTTTGGAGCTGTTCAACTGGAGAAAGTTGTTTTTCATCCACACCTTTATCTCCTCCAGACAAGCGTGGAGAGTTGACAGGGGAGATGATGATGACGATGAGGATGGAGAGGCTGCGGAGGAACATGTGTCAGTTTTTAGGTAGTTTTTATGTATGTCTGATCATCTCACTGCTGGTCCAGTGCGTACGTGCAGATTTGTCTGGGTGAGTACAATGATATTATAATCAACAGAAATGTCAAAAAAAAAAAAAGGAGCGAGAAACATGCTGTTAAGGAAATAAATCTTACTTTTAATGAACCATATTTCTCCTCTGAGATAATTTAGGTATTATTTTAGTTGACATATCTTACAAATTGGTGGAAATCCCAGTAAGGCCTTAAGCTCCTGAGTTAATACGATTATACATGGCTTTAATTATCCTGCCATACAGTGTGATTAACGACCGCTGTGTTGTTTTTATGCCTTGCGCTGTGAAACTGGAAGCATAACTCCCCGCAGTAACTGGAAACTGCACAACCCTGTGTGCATGAGCTAAGTAACCAAAGTTACTACAGCTTCATAAATATTTCATCGAGAAAATTGCTTTCAGTCATAAATACATCACGTAAACGGGGACGACTGGAACACGGCCAGACTCTCTGTAGCAGGGCAACACGATATGCCACACCTCATAAAAGGCAGCAATTAACCAGGCCCTCGTATATCAGTTCCAAGTCACTTACAAAGTCATTGCCTTCCTTCCTGCTCTCATTATCATCACATGCAAGAGGCACCCACAAGAGTGCCCTTCACAGTAGTTGACAGGAAAGTGAGGCATTGTTTTTCTGTCATTGAGGGGTTTCCTCCTGTGTTCTCTAGGGGCTCCAGTGGTTGAGAATGGGGCTGTAGCTCTCCACATGTCGCCATGTGACATCTCCATTGTGCCGGGAGATAACACTCACGCCGCGCGGCACAGACTGCATTCTGAAAAGTATGAATATTGACAGCGAGACATATATCAGAGCGCCCACTGTGCATATCACAATATCCAACCCAGCAGATTCGCCGGCCAGAAACAATGAGATCCAGAGTAATAGGCTTCACCGAGAGTTTTCAATGAATTATTAGTTCAGACAGTATTTGTGTCAAAGGTTGCAGAGGCCCTGCGCTCTGCAGTTGAGCTTTCATCATAAAACATATGAAGATAATACTTTAGATGAAGAGTGTTGGACTACTGCACATAATTCACCATATGAGATAACTTATCTTATCTTTATTGTATTTTGTAAAAAATGATCTTCTCTGTATTTTAGGCTATTTAAGAGACTTGAAAAGAACAGGAAAGGTCTTTGTTGTTACACTATTACTTCACGGTAAGATTGTGGGATTCAAATCCAATTGAGAACCTTTCTGTGTGGAGTCTCTTTAGTTTCCTTCAGGTATTTGGGTTCCTCCAACAGTGCAATAGCGTAAAATATGGGTGAATTGGTTTCTGTAACCCATAACCCTACCTTTTAGAAAGCCATGAAAAGTTCCCTGTACAGCTTTATCCTGAATCTTTATCTCATAAAGTGTAAGAAGTTCCAATTTTGATCACTGCTGTTGAATTTCAACAGAGAAAAATATGTACACGGAAATCTGTGTACATATTTACATTTGCATATTTGTTCACAGTCTCGGTGCTATGAGGATGACATTTAATAGAAATGTCTAGAATTCAGTATGTAAACATTTAATTCCCCCTGAGGATGACTTGTAATCAGATTTTGTGATCATTTGAATTTTCCTCTAAAGCAAGGGGTCCCTAACCTTTGACAATAAGATTTGTTTTTTGGATGTAAAAACACACAATAAACGAAGTTTTCATCGCATTATATACAAACATTGCAACTTACCGAAATCAGTGAATCCCTGGGAGCCCTGGATTTCTTACAATATCTAGTTGTTGTTCCTTATATCCAGTCTATTCTACAATTTAGTTTTTTTTCATTCTTTGCAGAGAATATCACTTTGCAGAGACATGTTACAAATGGAAACAACATTTTTACTGCTTTAAAAAGGCTTTTTTTAACCCTACAGCATTTGAACGCTTGATCCATCATCATTTGAGTTGATCTTCCCACATTGACATGGAAGATTTGCCGGGGACATTCACAAATGGGTAACAGATCCATTCCTTTACACATTTTGGATCATCTGCAGTGGGGAAGCTGAAAACTGAGCTCCAGCTGGAATAAAAATGGTGTAATCTTGGTCTCTCCCAATTCCCAGGACGTCTCTCCCAATTCTCCCAATTGTTCCTTTCAGCCCGTTAGCAAATGATTTGTGGTCCAATGCTGGTGCATGGTGTGGTGGCTGGAGACAACTGATCGACTGTATCTGCTCAAAATTTTTATTTGACCAATACATACCTGCAAAACTACTAACATCCCCATCTTATTCATCCATATTGAGTGCTTATTATGATTTTCTTAGCATGCTAACACATCAAACACATTGACACTGTTAACATCACACCTGCTAAACAGCATATTAGTGTTTAATCTGTTCATGTGATTCAAAAGCTGCACTAAGTCCTCCAAAAAGCCTCAATGAACTACATTAGAACGACGGCATTTTTCTGACCGGGTCAAGCCTGAACCTGGTAGGTGTTCTGTTTTTTATTTCTGAACCTGAGCTGAGTCCAAAACAGTTAATACTAGCTGAAGCTCAGAGTGTTTACGCTGTCACACAGAAGTTGTTAACTTGGTTACCGCTTGTCTGTTTACCCTGACAACTCATGTCGACACTTGAAATAACTTGAAACCTTAGCTCAAATGTGAAGCCACCTAGCTCGGGTGCTTCAAAGGGGCCGCCCACCGCTCCTTCAGGGATGGCTCATATAATTTCCATATTTTGTATGGCTGTATGTGATCAATAAAGGATTTCTTTTTAAAAGAGCTCGGTTTCTGGCTCTATGCTAGGAAAACTAGTGATACAACACAAATATTATAATGAATAAATCCTTTATTCATCACAGCCATACACAGTACAACATAGTGAAAGTCTTTCTCTGCATTTAACCCATCCCTGGGGGAGCAGCAGGCAGTCCCCTAGAGGCACCCGAGGAGCTAGGGCCTCAGGGTCCTGCTCAAGGACCCCATGACATGAAGGCCCTGGTGGGATTTGAGCCAGCCACCTTCTGATCGGAGATGGCTGCTCTAACCACTGAGCTACAGCCGCTCTATTCATAGGCTTTCATCAGCAGTTATTAACACAAACGTTAAACAGGGTCATCAATAGTTATAAATGTTCTGAAATTGGAGTCTTGCTATTGACGAACTGCTTTGTTAGACTCATTATCAACAAATAAATCAAAATTCCTCAAAACTTTTGATTCCCTTGTATAGTTTTCAGTTGTTTTGAACTTTCCCAAAGTCAAGATTTGTGCAATGTCCTCCATGGTTTAAGCCTGGTTAATACATGAAAATTCACTGCCAGAAATGTAATAGCCCATGCTGCATTCATGGGCTCATTGCCATGTCACAGTAAAAACCAAACCTGCAATACTGAAAAATGGCCGATACCGACACACAGACACGGACCGTAGATTTATTATTTTTCATTTATTGCTACACTGGGTTTTCAATATACCTTTAAACCATCACGTCAGAATGGTTATCATGACCTAACCGGACTTTGGATGTCTGTGAGTCGACCGAGCCCGATTTGAATCTGAGCATAATTCCTAAATATTTGCCCAAACCCGCCCTCGGTCGCAAATCCATGCGACCGAGGGCATGGAAATCCATGCGGGTCGCATGGATTTGCGACCCGCAAATCCATGCGACCCGCATGGATTTGCGGGTCGCATGGAACTACGTGAATGGCTTTGAAACTCACTCTTGATTTATCATAGATTGAAATATGCATTTGTGCTAATGTATTTATTTATATCCC
The DNA here is from genome assembly GCA_009660295.1 of Lophius piscatorius. Classification (NCBI taxonomy): domain Eukaryota; kingdom Metazoa; phylum Chordata; class Actinopteri; order Lophiiformes; family Lophiidae; genus Lophius; species Lophius piscatorius. The sequence goes on along the minus strand of VRLP01005447.1, from coordinate 5,407 downwards.
CGAAAAGTCGGGAAAATTATTGGATAGTCATCACCCATATCGCCGCAGATCCTTTTTGTTAACGCAGTAACTCAAAAACTACATCATGGATAATCTTCATTTGGTACCCACAAGACCAAAGTAGACCTTAGTGCAAGGAACAACTGGAGTATTTTTGGGAAAGTTCTGTTCGATATTTCTGACACTAGGGGGAGCTTTATCTCAAAAAATGATCAGGAGTTATTTATCAGGAGCTAAATTGAACCATAAGTTGTCAACTGTTGATCCTATAGTCCAAATTTGGTGCAAATGAATTTACCCAAAGAGATCTACCTTATATACATCACTTATCATGTTCTACTTTGACAGTGCATATTTGACTCAGTAAGGTGAGTTCTTTCCAAAAAACACAGCTTTCAGGACATAACTTCTTTATCATCGGTCCCATTTACTCCAAATTTGGTGAATATATATCGGATCCAGGAGGTCTATCCTGTAGAAATCATACTTTATTCTAGTAGTTCTTATATTACTCACTAGGTGGAGCTTTGTTTCATGTAAACCACTGTTTATCAGACATACCTCAACAACTATTTATTGGACAATTTAAAATCTTTATACAACCATAGACTTTAGTATTAGGAAGAACTGGATTGATTTTAGGAAAGGTTGGTTGTATATTTACGACACTAAGGGGTAATTTATCACCAAAAGTTTTAGGGCTATCATTTCTAAACCATTGATATTTTAATATAATAGTTCATATTTTACTCACTTTAAGAGAAATCATTTCACATTTAATTTAAGGAGTTTAATCGGTGTTGGGTTGGTGACAGAGAGGAATGGGGACTTTTCGGGAGTTTACCATTCCTGTCGGGAACAATAGCATAGGTCTAACCTATTTAACAACAATCAATGTTAAGGGTAACAGATTTAAAGAAAAAAAAACAGTACATAAAAAGGGTATGCCTTTTTATGTACTGTTTTCGTCGGGATTTTCGTCTTTCCCAATCTAAAAATGTTGGGAAAAGCGCCCCGCTTACGCTCGATCACTTTGCCAAGCAGCAAACAATACATCTCGTTTAAACACATTGGAAATCTGGCGTACAGGCTGGAGTTGTTCTGCTGAAACAATGGTGCTGTGGCAAATAGGAAAATGAAGCAGATCAGATTAAGACAAACAGTTCGGCTGCGTTTTTATAGTCTATATCTCCACACAGCAAATGGTGCTGCATGCCATATCTGCCCTGTACATTATTTACACCTCGGTTTTATTAGGGCAATCTTGACATGTGTGCCCGGTGATAGATGGGAATGCTTTTTTTATACTAGCCCTGCAGAGTTGCCAAAGTGGGCCATGGGCTTCAATCCTTCAATAAAACAAAAGAAAAAATAGATGGCCACAATAATGGGGCTTAGGGTTTGACTGCCTTTGTTTGGATTTTTCATAACAGGAGTGATGGAAAATGTGTGAAAAACTAGAGATTTAAGAAAATTATTTTGGGTGTTGTAAGTGTTTTATAACACCCCGAGGGACTAACTGTGTAATTTCATGTCTCTTATTCTGATAAATGGGGACAGGGTCAACATGCATTCAATATTGTCTTAATTTTAATCAAATACAAACCAAATTGAACGTATTATTCATGCATTACTTAAATATCTCATTTGCAGAGGGAGGTCTGTGATGGTGAAATGGGTTTGGAAAATCATCTGCAGCTGCATAATAAAACAAATATGAATCAAGTGCCACTCAATTCACAAAGTGATATTCACTACTACTCATTATGTAGTCTGGGTATATTGCTTGTTTTTTGTTACTGTCATGATTGACACTTCCAGTAAAAAAGGGAAATGGGAATTATGAAAAACCTCTCTCAATAATACATATTTATATTAGTTGGTGTTGAAATGCTATCCAAATAGATCTGACCTTGCCTCAGCTGGGGAACAAAAATGAATTATATATGACCTATACAGACTCCACTTGGCAAATAAGGGGGGAATAATACATACTATGAAGCGCTGAAGATGCACTTTTCAAGGCGTTAATCCGGGGGGACATCCACATTGGTGAAATGTCAAAACCAGGAATCCGCAGGAGATACATTCCTGGATTTGTAAAGGGATTTTCTGGTGAATATTAATGTCCAAAGGAAGTACGGTTTTCAGGTATTTTTTTGTGGGACAGAATGGTCACGATAGCACAAGGAGAGGCTGTGTTCTTAAAATGCAATATGAAGCATCACCACAACATTAATCATTAAATGATGCTCCTCTTTACCCGGGATGGATGTGCCTCAATGGGCTGAATTTATGGAAAGAGCGGCTAAAAATATCCTAGTAAAATAAACGTGAGCGGAAAAAAATCTGCAGATATGGGCCATAATACCTATATTTAGTGCAGTATAGTTTACCCACTAAGTCGTTTTTACTACACATTTGAATAAAAGAATTACAGTCCTTATGATCATTGGTGGGAAAAAAAATTAAACTTATGGATACACATGTAATGCTCAGCATACATTTCTGACATTTTTTAATATTGATTAAGTTAAAGGCTAAATGTGTTTATTGGTTAACAGTAAATAAATACTACAAGACTATTAGGTACTTTATGAATTAACTTTTTTTGATATAGGATTAACTATCTTGTAGTATCGAACAGCTCACTGTTTGTCGCTATGAAGTATTGAAGCCAAAACACTCAAAAACAAACAGTTATAAGCTACTTGATGGCTTAAAGTTTTAAGTTCACATCTTCTTCTTCATTATTTGAATGTTCCCTCTCGGGGTCGCCACAGAGGTCATGTGTTTCCATGCATAGATACCGCTGATACCCTTGCAATACCCGACACTAGAAGGACAACGGATTGTGACCCGTGGTTAAATTAATATTTCAAAGGACTCCTTAAACCCTGTTGTGTGTAAAGTTGAGAAAAGATGTCTAATAAACACAATGATTACTATGATATAAATTGAATTCATATTTTTTATAATGGACCTTTAAAACTAGTCTGGTTGATGTCACTTGAACATCATTTAAATAAATTGACAAGATTGACAAGTCAACAGGTGGTTCTGGATGGATTCCTGCATAAAGACTTTGTGCAGGAATCCCCTATTTTGTCAGTGATCGCTTCCTGAAAAAGCTATTTTATGTCAAAGGAAACTTAACCTCAGTTTTTCATATCATAGAAACATGAATTTGTGATGCTTTTGGGGAGAACACACAAATTATGTCAGCCTGCTGATGATGTACGAGTCTTTCTAGATGTCAAGAACTGATAAAACATTCTGATATTTGAATGAGATGATTTGAAAAATATTTGCACACCCTCTTTGATGGGAAATACGGTTCCAAATAAATAGTAATAGGGTAGTCTTTCAACAGGGGTTGGGGTGGGTCACATACACGCACTCACATGCACAAAGATCATATCTATCTGTTGCAAAATCAAACTGCCCATATTTTAAGAAAGGTTTTTTTTACCAAATCCTGGCACAAGCCACTAGTTTACGTGCAGACAAATGGGAAAACATTTTGAATATTCAATGCCATAAGAGCGAAAAACTGTGAAACTGTAAACTGCTTTTTACCTCTGCCAACAAGATTTGTAGGAGATTAATGATGTGGCCTTTATTTGTCTGCTTGCTTGTCTGCAAGATATCTCAAAAATATGCAAAAAAATGTAGATGAATAAAGGTGTGGGGGTGGCTCTTGGCCTAGAGAGGAGTTGGATATCACCTTCGAGGTTGATTTGGTGATGGATATAGATTCTGGACTTTTTTTTAAGCAGTACTACTACAGTTGCAATCTGGACTCTGAATGGAGAGGATGCTGGCGTTGTCTGTTTGCCGCTTTTCCATCAGAGTTCTACAGCCTGCAATACTATAAACCGACAAGTATTGTTGCTCATCGGCAAACCTTTTGGATTTGTTCCCACTAGTGGCATTGGAGTTTCCTCCATAAAGCTACTGATCGTGCATGTTAGAAAAAGTGGAGTGGAGTTCAGTCTTCTTCAGCCAATACAGAGACTCACTGCTCCATCTAGTATTAAAATTGAACTCTTTAATACACAATCTCTCACAAACAAATCATGCCTCATACATGACCACATTCTGGCAAGTATCTGGACGTTATGTGCCTTACAGAAACCTGGCAACAACCAGATGATTTTTCTGTCCTGAATGAGACTTGTCCCGCCGGTTACAGTTACCTCCAGAAAGACCGCAGATCTGGTCGTGGTGGTGGTCTGTCTGTCATCTACCGCAGCGAGTTAGATTTGTCTCCACTGCCCTTGCCAGAGATCTCTTCTTTTGAATTCAATTATAAGCCCCTTTTCTCCATGACCATACTTTTAATCTACCGACCACCCAAACTAAACCCAGCCTTCATCTCTGAGATGTATAACCTTTTTTCGACATTTTGCACAACCTCTGCCAATATTATAGAACTGGGTGATATGAACATTCATGTCAACTTCCCTGCCAGTCGTTTTGCATCCAAATTTCTTCAACTACTGGATTGTTTTAATCTCAGGCAACTTGTCACCCACACCATCGGCACACTCTGGATCTAGTCATCACTGACTCTGCTCCTCTCAGCAATCTTCTTATGTACTTTCTGGGTGTGTCCGACCACAAGGCCATCTACATGGAATCGTCACTTGTGTCCCACCTCACCAAGCCCAAACGACAAATCTACTTCAGGAATTTGAAAAACATCAACCCAGAAACCATGAAAGTCGACTTGCAGCATTCAATGACCCAGTGGATTTCTACAATAACTCTCTGAGTAGCATCCTGGATCGTCACGCCCCTGTAAAAACTAGAACAGTCACCTTCTCCGGCTCAGCCCCCTGGTTCACTAGCGAGCTATGTAAAATGAAGGCAACTGGGCGTGTCCTCGAGCGGCGTTACAAGGCTTCAGGTCTCACTGTCCACAAGCTAGTCTTTTGGGAACACCAATAGGTAATAATAATAATAATAATAATAAATTTAATTTATAATGCACTTTACATTTAGATCAAATCTCAACGTGCTACAAAGTACAAGCACATAAAAGCGTCAATAAAAAATAAAATAATGACTATATAAAAACCTGACCAAAAAGCAACAATGTTAATTAAAGTTATAGGTTCTGCTAAAGAGGAAAGTTTTAAGTCCTTTTTAAAATGTGTCAGTCGTCTGTGGAGGCTTCAGATGGTCAGGGAAGGCATTCCACGGACGAGGGGCAGCAGAACAGAAGGTCCGATCACCCATGGTGCTGAGCTTAGTCCGGGGAAGGAGGAGGCGGTATGAGTGGGTAGAACGGAGGGATCGTGTTGAGGTCAGTGGGATGAGTAGTTCTTTTAGGTAGGGGGGTGCGTTACCATGGATGCACTGGTGAGTGAGGAGAGAGATCTTATAATCAATCCTGGTGGAG
>VRLP01005446.1:0-36897 GCA_009660295.1 Lophius piscatorius | reverse complement strand
CCTCCTCCTTCCCCGGACTAAGCTCAGCACCATGGGTGATCGGGCCTTCTGTTCTGCTGCCCCTCGTCTGTGGAATGCCCTCCCTGACCATCTCAGGGCTCCACAGACGACTGATACATTTAAAAAAGGACTTAAAACTTTCCTTTTTAGCAGAACCTATAACTTAAATTAACATTGCTGCTTTTTGGTCAGGCTTTTATATAGTTATTATTTTATTTTTTATTGATGCTTTTATCTGCTTTTACTTTGTAGCACTTTGAGATTTGATCCAAATGTAAAGTGCATTATAAATTAAATGTATTATTATTATTATTATTATTAAAACTGATTTGGTTTTTAATTTGCTGGCATGACAGCGACACGTTTCCGTAATTAATAGCGTGACACACCGAGAGTATTGATGCAATGTAATACAATGAACCTTTCGAAGTATAATAAGAAATACTTTTTTTGTAGCGGTTTGTTTTTTTTACAGTGTTTTCACAAAACTTGTTTTCGAGCCAGCCATAAAACGTTTTAGTTATAAAACTTAAAACAGTTACCATCCACAACATTAAAGTCACCTGCCCAACATAGTTTTTGTGCCCTTTTCTCCACCAAAACAGCTCTATGAGGCCCTGCGTGTTCTGACGCCTTTACTTTTCAAGCAAGCGTATTTTTTTTCATCAATTCGTGCAACAGTAGCTCTTCTATGGAATCGGAGGACACAGGCTAACATTTCATCTCCATCCGCATTAGCGATCCATTAGCCCCAATGACCCTGACTTCTGTTCACAGGTTGTCCTTCTACTTACTTAGACCACTCTGGTAGGTACTAAACATACACAGCCGACCGAGAACTCCCAACTAGATTTTCAGTTCTGGGAATGCCCTGAACCTGTTGTCCAACCATCACTTGCCAATTTTGTCTCTTTCGAACACCTCATCTTTGAGGACAAAAGGTTTCTGTAACTGTCTAATTGACATTTTTTGCTGAGATTTTATTGAAATGTCTATTTTATATTTTCTGTCATTATTTCATAAATGTTATTAAAGGTTTTATTTAAATTGAGTGTAATAGGTCACATGACCAGAGTTTAGGATTGCACTATGGTTAGTGGTGCATTATGGGTCAGAATCATTGTGACAGCAGAGAGAGCCAACATAACGAGAAAAGAAGAAGAAAAACATACAAAAGAAAAAAAAAGAAAATAACCATACTTTGCATGTTCTTAGTGGCACACACTAAGAACATTTTGATACTTTAATTAGTTTCATATCTGTGTTAAGCATTTGTTGAAGTGACTTTGAATGCACGGTTGGATACATTTTCTCATGCTGTGTTAGTGTGTGTGGACCTGTCTATCCACAGATATTAGCGCGTGAAACTTTATTATCTGGACCTGTTTTATTACGGACACTTACTTGGGAGACTTTGAAAATAACTTTGTAAATATGAACTGTTTTTCTTTTATGTGTTAGATTTGCATGGTGCAAAGAGAGAAAAAAATCAAAAAAAAAAAAAGAGAAGACATCAGTATGATGCATGGTCATTATTTCCCTGGACCAGTGTAGCTACAGTTCCTTTGCTGACTAATATATCCCACCCATCAAGTATATAACACAATTTAGAACAAATTTACAAGGTAAACTGGAAAACAACGTTAGAAAAATAAAAAATAGCTGAGACTTTGTTGCAGCTTTGTACAAAATAATGATGATGAGACATTATGTGAATGTGAAACGGTGGTCATTTATACTGCACACAAAGAAAGGGTTAAAAAAAGTTCTAGAGTGGAAGAGTCAGTAAGAAAGGATGCGTAACTGGTTGAGATTCGAACACTATTCGATTTGATGAAGACCTGATCTGGAAAGGGTGGGTCATTCCAAAGTTTAGAGAAGCCTTGTTTGCACTCAGTGCAATCTGGTTCTAGGCTCAGCTAAAAGCTGCTAGTCAGTGACCGAAACAGGTGATGTAGAACATAAAGAGGCAAAGGCAATAGATTATATATATAATGAAATGTTAACTGTATGTAACGTAAAGATGTACTTTATATATAGTATAAGAAGCCCCGCCTCTTCCTAGACTCAGACTACACGCTTGCTTTGGGGCATCATGGTCGAGGGGGGCAGCATCAGCCGGTGGCCATGCGTGGCGCGGGCACGCAGCGCGCTCCCAAGACAGATAGCCAGACATTCGTCTGCTCCGAGAGACAGACAGCGCGAGACAGAGCGCGATATGCAAAAATTCACCTGCAGGTATGTTAAAAGAGTGTAAGAGTCTAATTATTTACATAATTCACCTCAGATTCATCACAGCACTAGATAGAGAGATGATGAAGCTGATTTTCCAGAGACCGTCTTTATTGTCCTTCTTTTCTGTCTGTTAACATGTTTTTTCTTGCCCTGCATTCTTGTCTGTTAAAACAGTAGCAGCAAACTGACCAGCTGGTGGGCACAGAAGTAGGAATTTATGGTCATACGTCAAATGATATTTGCCGATAATTGGATTATTCTAATCAGTTGATAGATTTAATTCATAACAGCCAGAGGTTGTAGACATTACATGTTCAGAGAATTGTTGACAGAGAAGTACTCTCAAACAATAAGAATAATAATCATATTGTTATGGATATCATTTTTTTATATTTGGTTGATAAAGACGATATATTAAATTAATGATATACAAAAAACGTTTTTTTTATTACATATTTAACAAATATACATAACAGATTATAAGTGAACAAAACAAAAACAGCTGGATTATATACATTTCTATATTTTACGGTTGAATTTAGTATTTCTGATTCTGTTATTCAATTACTGTTTGTGACCACAATATATTCATTAGAGGTCGAAGTAACTTAAATTGAAGTAAGCTACTTAGGGGGGGTTAACAAGTATTAGATGTTAAGAAATCAAAGTATGCGCGCGCCCTCAAACACAAACACGTCAACAAAGAAGAATTTTTAACCTTTACTTTAAATGACCAAAATCTGGATGAAGCAGTTTCTTTCCTTGTAATTTTGAAAAGGCCTATTTAATATTCGATTTCAAGAGCCTGGAATGAAGTCTGGAATCATCTCATGACACATCCTATTCAATATATTAATTATTAGAAATTCCCACAAGTAAAAAAAGTATTTGAATCTCTTGGATTATTTTAGATCGAAGAATATTTTGAAAAGTATGTAACACTTTAATCCTTGAGTTTAATTCTGAATGTAGGAAACACTTTTTTTTTTACTTACAAATGCTAATGTAACTTTTACAACAGTAAGTTATTACCATCTTCCCATATATGTTAAGAATTCAGTTTTATTTCAGTAAATTTACTGAAATACCATCAACAACATTTGGGCTTCATAGGATTTAATGTAAAAAAGGTTTATTATGTAGTGTGCTATACTATTAAATATAATATTTGATAGATTATTGCTGATGCATTAACATGTAAGGAAGACATTGCTGGACATTATTATCATATTTCTTAAGGTTTGTTTTTTGTTTGTGACAATTTAATCTTTAAATTAGATTACATCTTAAATGGCTTTAAATTATTATAATGGCACAAGTAAATTGATCCCAACTGAAATTAGTGCAAAAGGAGTCTTTCTAAATTTAACGATTGCACTGTGACAACCTTTGTGTAAGTAGGCCTTATTGTCTGAAGCATTTATGTTGTTTTAGGAAACCGTGCAACTGACAGCAGTGAACTGGACTTTGCTTTTGGTTTATGGCTCTGAGCTGCTCATTCGCTCACGCCCTTTGATCACATTGTTTGCCCGGGTATGCAGTCGTGTCAGTCCGCTCATCTGACAAGAGACAAGGGAATAGAGTGAAGGACAGTGATAGTTTTGTGTTAAACACCTCTGTTTTGAAGAGATGTCAAGGTACCACAAAGCAGCGATTGATGGTTACTTGGACCTGTTGAAGGAGGCTACGACCAAAGACCTGAATGCTGCGGATGAGGATGGGATGACTCCCACCTTACTGGCTGCTTTCCATGGACACATTGATGCACTTCAACTCATTTGCAGCAGAGAGTAAGGACAACACCCTCCTCCTGGTTATATATTATTACATTTAGATAAAAGAAATATACATATAATTTTGAACTGTTCAACATGTTGTGTAGAATATATAAAACTAAAAGTTGAAGCTGAATGATAGTGCTCACTGAATTAGGGTTAACATAGTTAAATTAATTGTATGGCTGGATAAAAACAGTTATATACATCAGTTATTTAAGACTTCATAATGTGTTGATAACTCCAGCCGGTGTTCACATGGTGATCACTATAATAATACGAGCCAACTCTCTGAGCTTCCTCATGGTGAGTTCAGACAATGTTCAATCAGTGAAAGCAAACCATTGAAACAAAAGAGCCCTTTATCCGTCCTCAGAACCCCGAACTCCACCTCACATTCAGCACAACAAAGGACAGGCAATTGCTTGGCAATCTCACTGGTCTTCTCATGAGGTTCAGAAAAGGGAAGTTTTTACTACGGCATAAAATGTATCCCATTTATGCGGTTAGAATTAACTGGAGCATTTCTGCTATCATCATCAGCGTGACGCTGGATTTATGACATGTTATTGCAGGAATACAGCAATTAAGAATTTTAGGGCTGTGGCGAATAGACACAGCACAGGAGGACTTTAAATCCTAATGGTTTACTTATTATCTTCAGACAGATTTAGCATTATTTTGTTATATGAATTATTTTTTGTGAATATGAACCTTGCATTTAAAAGAACAGTCTAAAATGTGGTGGAACTCATGTCTTTGTTTCTACGTCAGGATGAAAAGATTGAGTATGGTAGTATGGTCAAATGTAGCTGGAGCTTGTCTTAGCCTAACATCAGAGATGGAAAAAGGTGTCTATTTGTTTTTGAGGTCCATGAATAGTCAATGAATAATCAAGTTCAAATAAGAAATGCCATATAATTTGAATTAAAATGTTGAGGACTTTATTTTACAAACATATATGAACTGTATGCCAGAGGGATCATTTATTCTATGGTATCAATAGTATCAAAAGTTGAAGATTGATTACTTTTCACTCAAATTACTTTAATCAAAATTTTCTTTTGCAGAGGAGATCCAAATAGGAGTGACATCTGGGGAAACACACCATTGCATCATGCTGCAGCTAATGGCCACCTGAACATCCTCAGCTTTCTGATCAGCTTTGGTGCAAATATTTTTGCGCTGGATAACGAATTCCACACAGCTATGGACGTTGCAGCTTCTCGTGAACGCATGGATTGTGTGGGTTTCTTAGATGCTGCTGCCTCCAATCAGACCAACCAACGTCCCAAGAAAGTGGCCAATCTAAAGAAGGAGGCCCAGAAAGAAGCAGAGAAACGTGTGAAAGCCTGTGAGAAGGTGAAAAAGAAACACCAAATCAAGATGGATAGAATGCATCGTGGAGCAAGCTTCACCGGGTCTGTTTCAGAGGCCAGCATGAACTCAGGCTTCACAAATGGTGGCACCATGACCAGTGGCAATGAGCAGTTCTCTAAACTCATCGATGGTAATAAAAGAGGCTCTCTCATATCCACGGTTAAAGGTACATTCCAGAAGAAGCTTGGGAAGAAAGATAAAGGCACATTACAGAAACCAGCAGGCAATGGGAATGTTATTTTCTTCAAACAGGACAGTGGAGCTTCTGATGAGCCTGAGTTCCTGGATGTCTTCAGTGAGAGGGATGAGAGCTTGTTGGATGAAGAAGGGATGGCAGCATCAGAAAATGATGATGATGATGCGGAAGGTCAAGGCCAGGTCAAACAGTCCATCTTCAACAGGCCCGGCCTTGGAGGTCTGATTTTCATGAAGAAGATGGGCCTGGAGTCAGATGACATCCCTAGTGGGAGCAATGAAAATCTCGGCTATCTCATTCAGAACAAGGTGTTTGAGACCGAAGGAGTTGATGTTGGCTTGGATGGCAGTGCTGATGCTGACCTGCCCTGGAACCAGGAAGACCTGGGACTGGACGATGATGAAGATGAAGGATCCTCTCCTTTAGATGTATTCCTATCGGCCATCTCCTTGCCAGAGTTTGCCCTTGCGTTTAGTAGAGAGCACCTGGATCTGGAGGCACTGGTACTTTGTTCTGATGAGGACCTGAAAGGCATTCGCATCCAGCTGGGACCAAGAAAAAAGATCCTGGAAGCTGTTGCTCGCAGAAAGAGTGCGCTGGAGATTCCGGGCATCATGAAGGACAGTTGCTTGTAAGGAGGAAAACGGAAACATTGCCTGCTTGAACATTAAAATAAGTCCCCTAATTTCAGCATTAAGCAATATTTCCAGTGAAATTTCTCACATTTTACACTCGCTGCGTATGAAAGTAGATGCAGCGATGCTCTGTTTATACAGCATATTCTATGACGCAACCAATTACAGCATGGCAAGAGTATTTTATGATTAAAGCATTTCAAAAAATATTTGGCAACTTAATTGTCAAAGGAATAAGATAAATAAAATATGCAGAAATTTATATTCCCTCTATTCATATTTGTGTGTATGTGTGTATGTCTGCGGGGATGTCTTTGTTACCTATTGAGGACCTATTCTGTTATATCCTTACCAAGGCAGGTATTACTCATAAGGCTCTAAAGGCGGCGTTCCCCAGCCACCAGGCAACGGACTGCCTCCAGACCGTCGGACGGCTTAATATGATCCGGGGAAAAAAAGCACTGAATTCAAAACAAATGTAGGAAACTTACTATTGCATTAATTAGTAGAAACAGAGAGATTTAAATTAAATCGTCCATGTGACAGAACATAATTTAATTGTTAAACAAAGACACACCTTGGGTCACTGTCTCCCATCGGCCATCAATAGCAATTAAACAAGACAAGATGAGTTACAAGATGAGAAAAATTGCTTGCTCTGTTTTCAATATTACCTAAAGTTTTTCCGTGTGTGTGTGTGAGTAGTATGTGTACATATGTACACTGAAAAGCCATTACATTATGACCACACAAGTCAGAATAACACGGATTATGTCTCTGTAGTAGCACATGTACCTGTACCTGGGTAAAAAAATGTCATAATTATTGTGAAATATGTGCACACAAAAATGAACTATGTCTGTACTGACCAATTCTACAAACACGTTTTATTGATATCCATTGAGTATTTTTTTTTGTTTCTTTGTTTTCTGTTCACTGCCTTTGACTAACCAACAAACAGACACAGCTGAGGTAATCATTATAGATGCTTTTACCGAACTTTCTTCTTGTTATGGTGATGAACAGACCAATGAAGTCAGGCAAAGTCTCTGTGCACTATGATGTTTGCTGACGACATGTAATATGTATCCAGTGCATAGTTCAACCTCTCCAGGTGGGGGTGAACCTGGAGAGGTGGAGGTATGTGCTGATAGAAGGAGAATGAAGGTCAATCACAGCAAGATAGAATGTGGGTGAAACTGAGACAGGTGGAATGGTGAGGATGCAAGGAATAGAGTTGAAGAAGTTGCAGGAGCTTAAACTTGGGGTCAGCTGTTCAGAGCAATGGGGAGTGTGGAAAAGAGATAAAGAAGCAAGTGCAGGCGTTGGCAGAGTTGAAGATGTTTAGATTTTCTTTAGGAGTGAGGAGGATGGACAGGATTAGAATTGAGCATATCAGAGGGACAGCCCAGGTTAGATGTATTGGAGACAAAGTAAGTGAGGCCAGATTGAGATGGTTTGGACACATGAAGAGGAGGGATAGTGGATCTTGAAGAAGGTAGAAGGATGCTGGAGATGGAAATTGCCTGGCAGGAGAAAAGGGGAAAGATCAAACCGGAGTTTTCTGGATGTGATGAAAGATGAGAAGCAGTTAGTGAGAGAGGAAGATGCAGAGAACTGGGGAAGATGGAAACAGATGATCCGCTGGGAAGAAAGACGAGGAAGAGAGAAGATCATTACCTCATTGCCATTAGGGAACAATTATAGTGTTTTAATATACAGTATAAGTTCATAGTTCAGCAGTGTGTAATGTGGCAAACATTGGTACCTTCACCTCCTCTTATATTAAAGTTCACAATAATGTGTTGATAATTATAATACTTAAGTTTGTGTAAGTGTTGGCTTCTTTAGTGGTTCATTATTTAATACTGTTCATGGTTTGGATTTTTATTCTGTTAACCTTTGTTTTTGGGTTAAGATCATTTTGCCTCTATCTTGAATCTAAAGTTGGCCGTTTTTTGTAGATCCAGAGTTTTTTCATTTAAACAGTTTTGTTCACATTACCTTGTTGTCCGTTTGATATGTTGTTTAAATAACTATTGCATTATTATACGAAGAGAAAATACTACTAGCATTTGGAATTTTGTTTTTATCATGAGTAGTTCAAGATATTAACAAAAATATACTTTGCCGTAATGGTCAATTTGTATATATTTATACAACCTTTTACCGTTAACAGATTCAAAACATCCAGCCGAATGACTCTGAATCTGCATTATCTTATCTATATATTGGTGGCAGTGCCATATCGCTACCCCTCTCTGTTACCATACTGTGGGCAAATAAATATCCCCCCTCACCAAATTAACATCCTAATCACAAGTAGCACCTAGTGGTGGAATATCATGACTTTTCAATAAGCTGGATAATTACGTTTTCGATTGCCAAGTGATTATTTTTGGAAAAACAACAAAAAAGGGCCAATGCTGAAGCATGTAAAAACATGACTCAGAATAAGCATCCCCTGCCAGAACCTGTACAGCATTTAACCAACCCTCCCTAAAACTCACATCCACCCCCATGGGAACTAACAATATCTGTTGAAAACTTGTAATACTATTTTGGGCCATACTAAAAATCACAAGAAGGATAAAAGCCATGTTAAAGTTTTTCAGAGTTGTTGAAGGTTAAAAACCGATGGAACTGAACTTCACATTAAACCCCCTGGACTCAGTGTTTTCTTCACGTTAACATACTTTATTAGTATACTGAACACAAAAACATGTAGGGTTAGGGATCACACTGGTGTGATCTGAGGATCCAGAGGGTTAAAATTGAAGAAGCATGTGAAAATAAAATAATTCTGACTTTATTCTCAAATTTATATATATATATATATATATATATATATATATATATATATATATAAATAAATAACTTCTAAAAGAGGTCAGGTAAAAAGTTGATTGGTGAAGCCTCTTTTATTCTCTTCTTTGCAACACAATTTCTTTCTCACACAAGTGTGCCTTGGAGCTAGCCATCTACACCTACACATCAAAGATCACTGGATAGCTAACTCTGATTTGATCCATCCCTATACCGTATATACCTGTTGACTCACAACACACCCAGCAAGCCCAGTATTTTTGATTTTGATTTTTTTTTTAACAATCTTTAACTTTAAAAATGTTATAACTAGAGCAAGCAGTCTACATAGGGGAGGCCATAATTGGCCAGGCCATAAAGTGTACATGGCAACATGAAAAGATACAAAGACACAAGTTTAGAAGCAAATCACTGCAAATGAAGGCTCTTCACCTACACAGTGGAGTCACATTATTAAAGTTACTCTTAAGGGTGAGGCCAATTACATTCCCCACCCAGTAATTAACTCTACCATTCCCCAGTCTCTGCTCTATCCCGTGCTTACAAAAAAGAAAAGCATACAAAATAGGCCTATTGATATGAGAAAACAAAATACCTAAAGGATAAAAAGATGTACCAAATTTGAGTGGTCATTGAGTCCCACAAGCTGTGTATTCAATAACACCTGATGTTCATCATCGCAAGGAGCCAATTGAGGGGGTTCGGACATCTTACCTACGTGACGCTTCCGTTTAGAGTTTTTTCAGGCACGTCCAGCTGGGCGGAGGCCCTGAGGTAAACGTAGAACTCACAGGAGGGACTACATATGTCATCATCGGAACTGGGAACACCTATATGGGATATCACTTGATGAGCTGGAGAGGGTTGCTGGGGAGAGGTACGTCTGGATTGCCCTTCTTAGCTTGCTGTCACTGAGACCCGGCCCTGGATAAGCGGATGGATGGATGACGTTCGTAAGCTAATTAGTTCATTACTTCATCGTTTTTCAGCTGATATGAGCAAGTTCAGCATCTACACATTCACAACACAGTAATACAGTGTAACAGAGCAACCGTTGTGGCTCGCATGACCTCTACATTTCATGGGATTATATAAATGTAAAGTGCATTATAAATTAAATATATTATTATTATTAAAACACATGTAAAGCTAGTGCTGTTGAAGCGATGCCGGAAGTACTGAAGGGTAACTATCTTTGGTTATGTGGCGGTAGGAGGGACATCCGGTGTCAGTACTGAAATTGCTGTTAGAGCAGTATGTTGCCATCTGTGTCGGGGAGCGTGTTCGCACTGTAGTGGTCACGATTATGTTTAACAGGTAATAGACGCCACTTTTACTGTCACTGGACGTCAATTATCTCATGTTTGTACGGGGTATGAATTCATACGCAAGCGACTGTTTAGTTTGTCTCAATAGAAAACATTTGTGTGTCGCCAGGCTGCAACACGAGAGCTAACGTTAAGCCAATGAGAGGCGGGGTAGAGCCTGTCAGTGAAGTCAATCTCAGCTTTAGCCATGAAGTTTCTTATTTTGTCACTTGTTTACATTTCTCTAGCTGTCGGTGCGAACTTATCAACTACTACTATACAATACGCTTACTGCCGCAGTAATTGATGCAATAATTTTTGTCTTAACTATGTCTTATTTTTGCCCCCACCGCCCGCCCAGGGTTGCCTAGCAAATTGAGACATGGCTGAAGTCGTCGCTGTTAACGCCGGGTTGGCTTCGCCGTCCACTCTGAACGTCACATTTCCGGTTCAGGAGGATGCCAGCACCCCTGCTGCAGCTCCATCGCCCCTTCTGACCAGCGAGGACTACCTGTTCGTGGAGTCCAGGCATCCAAACACTGTCTTGCAGGGCCTAAACAGCCTGCGGCTCAACAACGCCTTCTGTGACGTGACACTGTGCTGTGGAGGACAGGAGTTCCCCTGCCATCGCATAGTTCTGGCCTCCTTTAGCTCTTATTTTCAGGTAAACCTTGCATCAGGATAACAGCTGTCCATAACCTTATTGTCTATGCTAGATACTCATTTGAAGCGTTTGATGTCTTCCTCAGGCCATGTTTTCCACAGACCTGATCGAGTCCAAACAGGATCGGGTTGCCATCAATGGAGTTGAGCCTCAGATGATTGGCATGCTGGTGAGCTATGCCTACACCTCTGAGGTATACATCTCTAAAGCAAATGTGCAGGTAAACTCTCTCCCTTTTCCCTATTCATGTCTGCCTGCCTAAAGCAGCAGGTGTGGTGACGACTAATCTACTGTGATGCAGGCCCTGCTGGCTGCAGCCAATCTGCTGGACGTGATGGCCGTTCGAGAGGCTTGTTGTCGTTTTATGGAGAGACAGATGGATGAGATGAACTGCGTGGGGATTCATTGCTTTGCTGAGGCCCATTCTTGCAAGATACTGGAGATGCGCAGCATGACCTACATTCTTGAACACTTTAGCAGTGTTCATCAGCAGGTGAGAGGCTTATGGAACTAAATCTTATAGAGTTATGGGATTATTTATGTGGTCAAAGGCATTAAGAAAATTCTGTGCATTTACAAAAATGACGCCATGTCTCACGGGAGCACCTACAAAGTGTCAGTAAAGTGAAGCAATCAGCATGAAAGATAAGTTATGGTCTAAATACTTGACTAAACTTCCAAATAAGGCCTGGGATCAGTCTGAGACCAAGCATTGATACAAAGAAAGTACTTTTCTTCAACCTTTTAATCTGCAAAATTAATTTTGAAGGCCCTACCATGTACACCAAAATCAACATATACAAATATTTATTTTGTATATAATCGGCACCCCAGCTCAGTTTACTCTGCAGCCATTTAAATCTTTAAAAGTCCATGAATGTATCTGTAAATATCTGTATAATACACAGATCAAAATGAGGGTTACACTTATTCAACGCAGTATAACACCAAGTCAATTAAACTGCTGGGATATTGAGCGGTCCATTTGGCAATTGTAAGCTTTGGTGCAAATGGAAGCGACAAAAGGTAGACAGTAGAGGCAACATGAAGACAACCCACCAAAGAAGTGAATGTCTGTATCTCATGAACCTTTCTGGCTGATCTTTACTAGCTTTTTTTTAAATTTTCATTTTACTAGTGTCCTTGTAACTACTGGCAGCATTATTTGGTACCTGCAGCCCAATCAGGTTGCACAGGTAGTCCAGCTCTTCCAGGATGGCACATCCATATGTGCCGGCACAAGAAGGTTTGCTGTGTCCCCCAGCAGTCTCAAGGGTGTGAAGGAGGCTCCAGGAGATGGACCGTTATATATGAGGAGGGTGTGGACAACAACCTAGCAGCTCGGCTGATGTCTGCACCTTTGACGTGAACCAGAGGAGAACTGCTCTGACTCCATGGGGGTCGCATAAGGGGCCAATATCCTCTTGTGGGATAGCATTGTGCAGCTGGATTAGCCAGAGAACAAAAGGATTTGCATGTTCCCCATGATAGCCTGTTCTCTTCACAGATGAGAGCAGGTTCACACTGAGCTCATGTGACAGACGTGAAAGAGTCTGGAGACACTGGTGTGAACGTTATGCTGCCTGCAACATCATCCAACCAGACCGTTGTGACGGTGGTTCAGTGATGATCTGGGGAGGCAGATCCTTGGAGGGTCACAGAGGCCTCCACGTGTTAGCCAATGGTACCCTGACTGCTGTTATATACCAGGATGAAATCCTAGACCCATTATCAGACCTTACTCTGGTGCTCTGGACCATGGGTTCGCCATGATGCAGGACAATTCTTGACAAAGCATTGATACCTTCAATCAAGGCCTTCAAGTTCCTCAGACCTGAATCCATTTGAGAACCTCTGAAACTTTATGGTGCATCCAACGATACCAAGCAGGGCCACAAACCCTAACCCTATTCCAGATATTGTCAGGAGTGCATATAGACCTATGACGGCTAAACACACTACTGAGACACATTATGCTTTGATGTGAGGAATTTCTAACGAGATGAATTTGCTTGTGATTTCAGTTTTTTTACTTTATTTTGGGTATCCAATATTTTATTTTGATGTGTTGAAGCCAAGTTCATTGATATTCACAGCTTTTCAGTATCCAATGGAACTTAAGCCCAGATGCTGGCTTCAATTAATTGACTCACCTGAAAATCACACAGGAAGGCCCCAGAGAAATGGTAATGCATACTATAATAAAATCTGCCTCAGCAATCATTATCACTTTGGTTGGGCCTTGACTTCTTTCCTCCTTCTAAAGAACTTGACTGTATCAAGTAACACAAATAATAATATCAATAATAAAATGGTAATATGACAATAATACAATAACCTGGTAAAACTGTAGATGAATACTACGGCTAGACAATTACTGAAAATGTATCAGTACCAAAGTTTTAATCTCTGACCAACATAATATTGGTCATGCTGTTGAATTTGATTAATAATTACCATTGTCGATCTAAAAAAAAACAAAAAAACATCATTGTATTCAGTCAAGTGCCTCAGGCCGGTTCAGCTAACGATAGTCAAAACAAAGATGCACGCTCAGCAGCATGAATTACAGGAACATAAACACAGAGCCAACAACCAGGCTTTAACCAGATGTTTGTGCACCTAAAGATAATATCAGGTTGATTCTTTGGCTTTAGCCGAAGATAACCCCGAAAAACATCTCACCCTGAAATGTTTTACATATTTACTGGGTAGACTCTGCTAAGAAAGTTTGCTGGATTTTGTAAAATAATCCTTGATTAATCAAAATGAAGGCAAAATCTTTGAAGTTGTATCATCCATCCCTGAAGAATACTGTGTAATGTAATAATAACACGTTGTCTTAGTGTCTGCAACTTAATCCAAAGTTAGTTTAAAAAAAAGTTTTTCATCAAGAAAAAAATGCCGATGCCATAACTGACAGATTTAAACTGTATAAAAAAAATTAAGTTGAATATATTTTGAGTTTTGAACTGACAGTTGAGCATAGCAATCAGTTTAAAATCACCATCTTCTTAAGAGAGTAGAAAAATCCTGAGAATTCACTGGTCAGACATTTGCATGAGGAAATATTGCCTGGAGAGCTGGTAGTGTTAGAATGTGAAGGAACTTGAGAAAAACTATCTTACCTGCATGTCAACAGTTAATCTGATGTCTAAAAGTGATTGGCCCCCATTGATAGCCAGTTTCAAATGCTGGTTGAATTGTCATTAATACTTAATTTTCTTGCTTACCCACCAGGAGGAGTTTTTGTCTCTGTGTGTGGACAAACTGACAGAAATCTTTGCCAGTGACTTTCTAAATGTGTCTCAAGAGGAGATAGCTTTTGAGGCGTCCTTGTTGTGGTTGAATAAATGTCCCTCCCGTAAACAGAGCTTTGAAAAGGTAAGATGTATTTTTGAGTTTAAAGATACTACATTTATTAGTTTTCAAAAAGATGATAGTATTTTTCAATGGTACTTGTATTAGATATCCCTATTTGATAGTATTGAATATATCCAAAAAACATCAAATCTGATATCAGATTTTCAACTCAAGGATGATTTTTTATCACCAATTTTTTGAGATGTATTCAGTTACTTTTTTATGATCAAAAGTAACTATCTACACACAGCAATGTTTGTAGATTCAGAAAATTTAAAAAAGTATCCCATGCTGAGTACTTATGGACTTATGTGCCGAATTGCATATAGCCTGGTACCACTGAACACTTGAACTTTTTCCTTCACTGTGACATTACTAACTCCCGGCAGGCTCTCAATTAACATTCATACACATAAGTTATATCTTCTCATCTAATTCTTGGTAAAATGTTGAAAAAGTAGTATTGGAATAGAGGTAGTCTGATCGGGTTTGGCTATTCTGCGCAGAGTGGACATTTTACAAGCTATTTGTCCACAGAAATTGAGTCTGATAGTGGCTGAAGGCTCTGGGTCCTCCACCTATTATTCTCAACTGGAATTACTTAACTGAAAAAATAATTGCTCAACTCACTTGGATTTTATAGACCTAGACCACCTAGATATCCCAGTTTCAGTAAAGTCCAACCATGTTCATTTCTGATGGTGTTGAATTTCTTTTTCATGGTCGTAGGTGGTGTGATGGTTAATGTAAATTAGCTGTGATCCTCACAATTGCCAAACTATTAAAATCCACCTCTAATGTCAACACATCTGGCATTGGTCTCAACCTTTGCTTAGGAGTTTTACTTATCTTGGACAGCTGAGGCACAGGGGCATTTTATCAGATTTTTCCCCATCCACTTGTTTCTGAAAGGTCCTTGAGCACATCCGACTCCCTCTCATAAGCCCCTACTACCTCCATGATGTGATCGAATCTCTGGATGTGGTGAAGGAGAGCCAGGGCTGCCAAAGGCTCATATCTGAGGCGAAGGACTACCTGCTGTTGAAGGATCGCCGTGGAGAGCTCTATTCCCCCAGAGCAAGACCACGCAGGTCCACAGGTGAGTACAATCACACCTGCACGTTCATAAAAACTTGGAGGCGATCAGATGCATGTTCACTATGAATGAGACTACATCTTCTTCCCATCTTTCTTACCTTGTGTGTTTCAACAAAATTTCACACAAATGTTTAATAAGATACAATTAAGTGGCTAACCTTTGACGCTGTTTATTTCAAAAAGTTAATAATGGATTTTGATGGAATAAAGTGTAGTGATGGAAAGGCCACACTATTCCATAATCATCTGATCACAAGTATTTGAATTAACTGCAGTTATTTTGCATAATTGTCAAATCTTTTAAAAACAGCTGGTCAATACAGAAATGTCACAATTCATCACTATTTCCACTAATATAGACATATTGTTATTTTATCCTGCTATGAGTGGAGATTTATATTAGCCTGTATCACTTCTGTAGCTGCCTGCCAACTTCCATTTCTGTTCTTTTGATGAACTGTAGTTTTCAGCATATTGTGTGCGCAATTCCATAATCCTTGTGCAAATCTCCATGCAACCAAACATTTTGCCATACAATATCCAACAAGCGTGACCGGCATCAAAAATAATTTTTCCTCTTTCCTCTGGCAACACCTGACACTTGAAGGAAGGTTATGACTTGTTACATCACAGCAAAATGGTCACACCCAATGAATCATTCTGGCTTAACCATTGAAATGATCCCACAGCCCCTAACGGTTAACCTCTGGAGAAGCTTAACATTTCAACAAGCATCGAGGCTTGAGTTCTTTTTTCAGTGATGTTTCAATGATTGAATTTCAAATACTACTCCGATATCACACCATCACCCAGTACAGAACTGAAAAAAAGATGGCTAAATTGCACAAATTAACAAATCCATAATTTACAAATATAACTTTGTCTTCGAATTATTCACTGGAATCTTACTTACATGCATTATGGTGAAAACTTCCAGCCTTGAAACAAACCCTGTGTCCGGCTTTTGACTGGTTCTGTATTTTCATACTTGATCCCTCAAGTACTTGCTCAGCCAATTGAGTTACATGTTTCTGCCTCTCGATGTGAACTAGTGCTGGTTTTCTTCTTCTTTGATATTGAAAAACGTTTACTTGGGCTGTGGCGTCATAGTAAAACAAGACATGGTCTTTTTAAAATGTTAATTTGTGTTTTGAGGAATTTGGATGGGGGATGTTCTAGAAATGAAATGATTAATAAAGATTAATGGAAAAAACAATCAGTTGTATTTATTCAAAAGCCAGTATGCCTTTGCTTCTTTTTCTGTGTTTATGTGTTTATCTCCATTCTTCTGGACCTGTTACCATGGCAACAGGGACGGCAGAAGTGATAGTGACAGTGGGCGGGGAGGATGACAAGGTTGTGCTACGTAGCGTGGAGTGCTTTGATCCTGTGACGAATCAGTGGAAGAATTTTGCCTGCCTGCCTTTTGCTGTGAGCAAACACGGGCTAGTCGTGTCGGGTGAGGAAACACTGCTGTTGTACATTACATGTACATGATGAAACTCTAATTTTGTGTCCCCTCTGAAATGACCCACAGTTACACCTGGGTGTGCTGCATTGCACAAGACACATGTTTATGTACATCCTCCTCCTCTTTGTGTCTGTAGATTCCACGCTGTATTTGGCTGGAGGAGAGTTTCCTGACGGCTCGGCCAGCAGAGAGATGTGGCGCTATGACCCCTGCTTTGACTCCTGGATCGAGATGGCACCCATGAATGTAGCTCGCTCTGAGTTAGGTACTTTATTTGGCCTTTAAATTACTTTCTCAATTGGAACATTCAATGTAGCTTTGTTTTAAATTTAAACCACATGATGCTATCTTGAGGATCAAGTGGTTACAAAAGGGGGATTTCCATACCTTAAAATGTTTTTGGTTCATTATACTAATTTCTCCTGCATTTCACAAGTCAGTATGGTTATACACCAAAATAATAGAGACAGCAGAATCAGCTGCACTCACCCATACACAGTTTTTTCTTACTCTTTTCTAGAACACACGTGTACACAGTTCTGTGAATAGATTGATTAAATTAAATTATATTATAACAACTTGAAAATAAATAAATGAAATGATTAGATTAGATTAGATTAAATTTGTATGTTACTTTGTCACCAATGTTCCTTTTTATCCTGTATATTATTTTTGCCAGTGTGGAACTGGTTCTAAAATTTTATGTAATTTGAATCCTACATTTTCATGTTCAAATTGACAATTTGAGTACAGACTGGGATGAAGCTTATCCAGCTTCAAGCACATACAAGGATCCATAGATGCCTGTGCGGCGCACTCATTTGTCTTTTTTCCTTTTTCTCATTTTAAAGCTTTTCGTTCAACTCCAACAGATGCCGAATCAAATTATGTTGCTTCATGACAATTTCTGCAGTCCCCCTTGTTATGGTGTGACAGTACCCTATTAGTTCATTTTTATCTTATCTTGTACAATACTAATTAAACACAGATGACCAAACGTGAACTTTTCTGCTACTTGTAGATGGTATCTGAGTAATGCAAAGAAAAACGTGAGTAATATCTCAAAAAACTAGAAGTAAAACGACACAATACTACAATTGATGACAATGTCTACACACAGAGTCCACAGAGAACCCTTCATCAATCACCTCATTAATGACATCTTCCTCACTTCACTCTCTCCTCAGGCCTGGTCATGCTGGACGGCTTTGTGTATGCAGTGGGAGGTTGGGAGGGACGCTCTCGCCTGGACTCGGTGGAGTGCTACAACCCTCACACCAACACCTGGCAATTCATTGAATCTTTCAGGATGGCCGTCACAAGTCCAGCTGTTGTGGCCTTGGACGGACTGCTTTACGTTACTGGCAAGAAATTGCAGGACACATGCATATTTTCTCTTGAGTTGTGTTTTCAGTAAAAAAATATTGAATTTACAACTGGTTTTTCCTTTTCTGGTAGGCGGTGCAGTTCTAGAAGACGGCGACGGCACAGACCTTGCTCAGGTCTATAACCCAAAAACGTCTGCATGGTCCGAGGTTGCCCCCATGCAGATTGCTCGCTCCGGTTCAGCTGCTTGTACGCTCAAAGGAAAGCTCTATGTTATTGGTATGTAACACACTTTATTGCACTCAGGCCACAATGCACAAATGCAGCGATCTGTAAGGAAATTAAGGCGGAGAATCTACACACTACATCTCACATTTGCTCTCACAGGTGGATGGCATGCATCAACAGAAAACACGGATAAGGTGGAGTGTTACGATCCCAAAACCAACCAGTGGATCATGTGTGCCCCTATGAAAGAACGACGCTACCGGCCTGGTGCTGCTGTGGTGGATGGAAAGATTTACGTCTTGGGAGGAGAAGAAGGCTGGGACAGGTGAGAGGCGAATCTGAAAAAATTTGGAAAAGTTGTTTGTGAATATAGTCTCCTAAGAGCCCACTAACCTTTAAGTTAATCCGATCCGCTGTATAAACCGAGGGAATGGGATATGAAGCTATATATGCATCCCTTAAAATGAAATTGCTACCCCAGCTTTTGAAGTTACTGTTGTTGAATTCAACCTACTATTTACGGTGCAGATATCATGACACCATTGAGCGGTACTGTGATGAGACGGATACGTGGGAGATCGTTGGGGAGATGCCCACGAGTCGAAGCTGGCTCAGCTGTGTGTCTCTCCAGCTGAGGAAGGACATCCACATTAGCAGCTGTCCTGAGACACCACATGACAACTGAGCAAGGAGGGGGGAGAGAATTTTCCCTGTCTTAATTTGCACCGTGATTGGGAGAGAAGGCACGACCGAGCTCAGAGCTGTGGAGTAGTGCAAACTCAGAAGAGGAGCCAGGAGTCGGCACAGAGCTCTTTGAGCTGTCACTGATGTTGGAGAGTAGTGTGTTTTCGAGTAATCGGTGATGGCTTGTGGGATGAGCCACTAACTTTTATCATTCTTCTTCATGTGGTAACGAAGGAGCTGTTGTACATGAATCCCCGGTGACTGAGTGAGGGGTTGATAACTTGGTCAGCAGTCCAAACCAGTAAGATCAGAAAATGTTGAAGCTTATGTTTTAATGTCTGAAAAACTGGGGTGGATTCTCCCAGCCAACATTTTGTATTTTTGTATCATTATTATGTGATGTATTTATTGGGGTATGACTAGCTGTGATAAGATGCTTCATGGGCCAAAGAATCACATTGTGATGGAAAATGTTCAATGGTTACCTGTGAAAGAAGATTTATATAAGTAAGCATTGTTTTTCTATTAAATGTTTAAGTTCTGAATGATTGTCCTTCATTCTTGTAACATGTATATTTTTGTCATGTGTCATGAATTTTAGTGAATTTTAAATGGAGTTGGGCTCAAATAAATGTTTAATTCTTTAATATGAATGCTGATGTTTAATTATTTTTAGAAAACGATTAAAAGCAATAAAAACAGTGTTGGCCAGCAAAACAAATGATTAATTAGACCTAATGAATTGTAATATCCAATCCCTGCCATACATCAAATAATTTCAGAATTTCATATCTTCAGATTATTAGAGACAATCTCTGTGAAAGACACTACTATACTATATTGAAGACATTTTACATATTTTCTGATAACCGGTACTTCTGGGGAGCAGTATGGAGGCACCTAATTGGGAGGTTTATATCAGCTAACCAAGGGTTTCACACTGTCACCCCGATCTACAGATGATGGTAAGATACTTGCAATAGTAGGGAAGAATCCAGCGGTGAACAAAATCTGTTTGAAAATACTTCAAGAGAAAGAAAATATTTGTTGACGCTCAAGGAGCCACTCCAGTTTTTAGGAGTAACACAATGTAACAAGTTTGTGCACAGATACAATTATCAAAAGGGCACCTTTATTGCCAAGGACGGTTATTTTTTTCAATCCTGTGTGTTTATTTGTTTGTATTAGGCTTGGGTATATCCTAGAGGTGATTTAATTTTGGTGACTTTACTTGTTTTGTACCAGATCAAATCAGATAACGAACCGAAATTTTATCCAAGCGTAGGTTTTGGCTCATCAAATATTAAACCGTTAGGAGTAGTGACATCACATTGTGGCTATTGCTGCTTTTGTGCCTTTAATTCCTTTGATGTTTCTTTGGGGTTGGAGCTGGGGACTCAGTGGGCTGAACACAGAGGCTGAAGTGTAAGGCGCAGGACACAACCGGCTACAGAGTAGAGATATGCAGAGAGTATGTTGGAGTTGTCGGTAGATTTAGAAGCTGGCAATAACTCAGACATTAATGTATGATTCGGCATGAATACTTCCTAAACCTAGGGTACTGTTGTGCATTGGTGCAGGTTTGCGCTCTGAGTGCTTTTTCTAGTTTGGTTTTTTTTATTTTTTTATTTACTTATATTGCCTTGGTAATATGCCGGCCCTAAAGATCCATGAATTTATTATTTTTTAATCTTGCATTAAGTAATTTTGTGTGCACAAGTAATGATATCGTGGAAAAAACTGATTAGCCTACGTGGACAAGTTATTTTGCGGTAACAAATCATTATCCCATGGTCAATATTAGCATATAGTATGAAAACAATTATTGTACTGTGTCCCACAAGTTACTATCTAGTTGGAACCAGATAATATCATGTAGTACTTTTTGTGTGCTCAAGTTTCTCCTAGGAACAGATGATCTTGTGAGAACAAATGATCCTTCTCACCTGTGTGACTCATCTTATGGGAAGAAGTTATTTTCATGCAGGAAGAAAACCTTATCTTGTATTCCAAAGGTAAGGGTGATAAATGATGACATTCTCCCAATGGACATTAGGAGCTGTATGATTTTGACTCAGTTTTTACATTTTTATTTACAAACAATAAGTGAAAGTTGAAAGTACCTGATGGTTGCATTTTATAAACATCAAAAGTAAGATAGCATTTAATTGCTTTGACTATGTTGTGTTTTTTTTACTATTTAAAAGGCTATAACGTTTATTGACTCTATAACATTTATTGGCTATTTATTGAATTATTGTGCAACTTCTCTTTTATGATTGAAAACACATGCATGTGTAAAAACTGGAATATATCTTTTAAAATGTCTGATCAAATCCTTTCATAGCATAAATATACAGTAGTGTGAGACGTTTTAGCGCCACCACTCTGAACGTCCTGCAGCAGTAGTTTGAACTGTCTTCACATCCTACATCATCTTTGATACGGCTGCCCGGCGCAGGGGATTGTGGGTAGGCATCTGCCCACCTCCGCCTGTCATTCCGTGCCGGGGTGAAGGAGAGATTCTGGAGCCATGAGAGGACTACGGGCTCTGAACCATGTCTCAGTGAGTCCAGCGTTTGTCTGCGTTTTATTTGAGATATGTAACCGTCAGGAGCTGAACTCTACTCGTCTATATCTCAGGTCTAGGTGAAAAATGAAACGTAACGCTCTGGTTAGAAACGGGCTTGTAAGCATGCTAGGCAGCTAGCTAATTCAAGTTTATCTGACTCACACAAGTATCATTTCCTCCGTGAACCATTCACCCCTAACGAATGATAATAGATATAAATGTACTTACGGCTTAGTTGTGTTACTTGACTTAGCTTCGCCTCTTGATGATGTAGCTTCTTGTGGTTTCTTTGCTCAGCTGGATGCAACCTGAAGGTCATCTCCGAACTCATAACTTGATCCCTAGTTTTCAGATCAATATGTTCCAAACTCATGATTTGGTCATAACTTGATGGTATTATATTGCACCTACACACCATTAGAGAAACCGTGGTCTTCGTTTACAGGCTAAATTATCTGTGTTTGTATCCTCAGTGTTTAAATGTGTCTGGGTCACTTCAGGACATTCCTAGAATCCTTGCTGACAGGTTGCTGCTTGTCATACAATAAGTAGATCATATGGGTTCTACCTGACATCAAATCATAATTAAATATTATTCCGAGAAGTTAATTAGCTCTTATTGAATTATCATCAATATTTATAAATATTAAGCAGAATCAACTTTTTGTATCTAGTAAGAATATGGGCATTGATTTGACCATGTTCCATTGTTTTTAAATTGTAATAACAAAAGGATTTATAACTGATTCATGACATTCGTGTCAAAGTGGGATTTGACATGTGGGGGAACCCTAATTGCCAGTGTAGCAAGAGACTAGTTCCAGAGAAAACATTTGAATTTATAAATTCAATCTGTACAATGTTATTAAAGAAACCAATCCAGGTGTTATGCATGTCCTCTTTTTACTGCCAAACCAACCTTGAGATAGAGATTTCCGTCAGAACAGTATGAAATCTTATTTAGGAGTTTGTGCTAGAGTAGCTCTTCTGTGGGATTAGATCAGACAACATAGGAAAGCTTTCTGTCCGCATATGCATCTTTTTACATTTGAATAATGTTCAATCATTGACGAGAGGCAATGGAATTATATTTTTGATTTAATGCCCAACACCTAGCACTGCAAACAGGGAATCTCCCATGAGACCAGCAGCTCTGGAGATGCATTGACCCTAGCCATCACAATTTGACAAGAGGCCTGTGGCTGGGCGATTTCTCATAAAAAGATCACAATCTTGGTTCAGTTTCAATTTGAGTGAGGAGCACTGGAGAAGACTAGAGAAGAGGAACTATCTGTCAGTCTGAGAAAAATACAAAAAAAAAGACAGAATGAATCCATAGGCAAACCCTGCTGTCACAGGTGAGAAGTATGAACCCAACACACTACCTCGCTCTTCTGCCAAAAAAGCTCAAATTTTGAATTGTGGAAGTTTTTAGATTCAGAGAAGACGATGAGAGAAATAAAACACGCACATTGCATTCAATATTTTTTTTCCACAGTAACAACACTGCAATTGTATAAATTCACCTTAAACATCAAAACAATATGGTCCCTTAGTGTCATATAAGGGGTAGTAGTAAAGCATCAGAAGACCCCCAGTGGTTGTTGTGTAATTTATAACCCCAAAGTAATTGAATATTTTCCCCTCTAGAAATACCCAAAATTGAAAATGTAACTTTATTCCAGTTAGTGGCTGTTATGATGTGTGAAGGGAACTTGAGCTGACTAGGTCCCTGAGATTACAAAACATTGATTTATGGTTCAAGACACCATTTAAAAAAAAAAAAAAAAAAAAAAAAAAAAAAAAAAAAAGAAGTCAGTTTTGTGTAACCATATGTTCTGACCCCTGACCAATGTGAATGTGTTTTCTTTCTTTTTTTGTTTTCATACTAACAAAATGAAGCATAAGAATATATCTCTAAAGTTGAACTGTATTGACACTAAAATAAGTTATTTGGCACCTCACAGACCAGATGCCATCTCACTAATATTTTAGGGCCCCCTCACATCATGAATGGATATGCTCTGTCATTCATCAAAGACCCTCTTGATTATCATACAGTAACAATTTAAGATGACTATATCCCACTTTTTTATCTTTTGGCATTTCCCTTTTTAAAATTCAGGTTGGATCGGAAAACACAGTATATCCTTGTCCAACCTGCCTGAATCCAAACTCTAATCTGTACACTACTTGAAGCTGTGCTCAAAAACTATTACATAAAAACACTGTGAAGTATAATTTACAAATAGTCAAGTTACCTGAGCCCACTTTTAGCAAAAGGAGGAAAACATTTAAATCTGCTGAAAGAAGTCACCAAATTTAAGAAATTGTTTTTCACACTTCCCACAGAAACGTTGCTATGCTAGTGCCAGGAGGATTCAATCTTTGACTGAACCCCTTGAAGGTTCCAAGCCATTCTCAGCAGCACCCCTTCCGCTCCAAAATGTCCAGGTTGGTTCAGATGTCATCTATGTCCAATCAGTCGAAATTTCCAACATTAACTCAGCTGACTTGACATGTTTATTCATTAACATATAATTACGTCAATGAGAAACCAATTCTCTGTATGTTAAGCAGTTTGATCACAAGTTTCCTTTCACTGTTCTCTTTGCTGCATTAGGTGTCCAAACTCCCAAACGGTATGGTGATAGCATCGCTGGAGAACAACTCCCCCTTGTCCAGCGTCGGTGTGTTTGTGAAAGCAGGTAGTCGCTATGAGACTGTGGAAAACCAGGGTGTATCTCATGTGCTACGACTGGCAGCAAATCTGGTAAATATGTAGTGTCTGGACGGATAATGTTTTGATATTGTGCATGGGTGTGTATAACTGACTAGTAGAATTCAGTAGAATTCAAAAATAGGATTGGCTGAGTAGCATCGCATGAGATCATTTACAATACATGCAAAATTGGTCTCTGACCTTCCTGGGCTATTTGTGGCATAAAACCTGGAAATTGTGTCAGCTAAAACAGAAAACATTCAGTGCTTTGGCTGGTGTGAGGAGGTATGGTAGGTTTACAAGTTGGGTGTGTTTTGGTGTTGATTCCATATGAAACTGGAAGGAATCAACTGCTGCTTCAGGATGTAATTTGCAGCAAACATCTACTGTACTCAGTGGATTTACCTCACCACCAAATTTGCTGGACTTTGTTAAGGTTTATACTTTATTGGTGGTTAAAAAAGAATTGGAGAAAAGACCAATCATCATTGCAGTTATTTTGATGTTAATTGTCAATTTCCTGATCGGGACAGCCTTTTTTGGGCATGAAAAGAGGTGAAAAATCCACGATTATCCTTACTGCTATCTTGATTATACTGCAGCCTTGCAGGGATGTGTAGTGATGTGTGCATTCTATTTTTTTGATGTGTCAATGTTTGTGATGTTGCCTCTAGAGAAACTTACAACCTTCAATACAGGCTATAAGAATCATGTGCATGTGATTTCTCTCAGGGGCTTACGATCTGGTAAACAGAGCTGACTGATAATACGTTTTATCTACTTTTTTTTAAATAGCAACAGGCAGCAGGCTTTCTCTTGCTCTTTATTTCACCAATATGCTGATGAATGTTGCTGAAGCACTTTTTGTTTTGTAGACTACCAAGGGAGCGTCTGCCTTCAAAATCTGTCGTGGTGTGGAAGCCCTTGGGGGCAGCCTGAGGTCAGTGGAGGTCGATTCTGGTCATGCACATATGAAAGTTCCTGCTATAAATATATAGGAGAATACCAGTGTAACCATATCCCACCACATTGCAACAGCTGTGCTCTCCTCTGTTTTGCCTGCAGTGTGACATCATCTAGAGAGACCATGGTCTACACTGTAAACTGCTTAAGAAACCACATGTAAGTGCTGCCATCTTTCCGTCAGGACTGCGAAGTCTATGTGCTGAAAATGACTAACAACAGATTCCTACACCTTTCTGCTTAGCTCAATAACTGTAGCCACTTTTAGCTCATATTTTCAATTATCTGACCATAATAGCTAATCCTTGCTGCTTTTTTTGTATATCCAAAGAAGTCCTGAACTATTAAAGTTTTCATTCTTTTTTGGGGATGGAGATCAGTGATATCTGTCTTGCACCTCTGCTCTTTCTCTGCTGTGTTTGGCGCCCGTCACAGTCTCAGACAGGCCTAATTGGGTATGCACATTTTAGGTTCTCCCTTACCAACTTCAGTAAAAGGCATATGTTGTATAATAACCATCAATTGTGATACTGTGTGTACTTTGACAGCAGTTACTGCTTAAACTCTAAATGTAACATTGTTTTCTTACTCCTAGATTTCAAGACAAGACAAGGTCATGTAGACACTTCAGTTTGTTTTAACTTTATTATATCTATGTGTTTGTGTCCAGAGATTCAGTAATGGAGTATTTGGTCAACGTGACCACGGCGCAGGAATTCCGGCCGTGGGAGGTGAATGACCTCACGTCCAGGGTGAAGATTGACAAGAATGTGGCTCAGCAGTGTCCTCAGATAGGTTAGGATCAAAAACGGTTCTTTGGCAGAAGTTGTGTGGAATTTTTTTTTTTTTTTCAAGTTGCTTGTAACCAAAATAAATTATTAATTGAAGTAATTTTTACCTTGTGACCTCTATAGCAATCAGCGATAAAAATTATGGCCTCAATATACTAGACCTTATCAATGCTGTATTGCATTAATTTTGATAGAAGGTTAGGCACTAACATACAGTATATCAGTATGATCAGCACAATTAGATCAATCTGACAAATGTGGATAAACATTTACTGTCAATTTTTGTCACCTTGTGACATCTGAAGAAAGTAAAATGGTGAGTGAAAAGCTCCAGGTAGTGGGGTAAAGCGGTTGGTTGATCATCAGAGGGATTATTAGGTTACACAGACCTTTTTTATTCGATATCCCTAATAACGCTTAAAAACGCAATGAATGAATGAATTCTCACTTTTCCAAGTTTTAATCTTGTGTTTCTTGTGTTAATTATGTGATCACTTTTTACACTCTAAATGTCCAAACGAACAACTTCCACCATATTTTAATAAGGTTCACTCACTTAAATTTTGATTTACATGAAAAGGTTTGAGTGAGTAGAGGTGGACCAAAATGCTATACATTTCTGGAAATTTCTTCCTTTTAATTGACATATAACACTGTAACTTATACACTGATTTTCCTGCAGGTGTCATTGAGAAATTGCACGAGGCAGCTTACAAAAATACCCTCTCCAACTCTTTGTACTGTCCTGACTACATGGTTGGTCGCATCTCTCCTAACCAGGTATGGATGTGTTTTGCTTTATATTTCTCATATTCATAGATGTTCGTGGTTGTTTGGTCTTGGTGGTTATTCATAGATTGTGCGAAGCCCTCACACACCTCTTGTTCTCCTTATCCTAACCTCGTAGTTGCAGTCTTTTGTTGAGGACAACTTCACTACGGGCAGAATGGCTATTGTAGGACTAGGTGAGTGTCTATCATCTGTCTAGTCTGACTACATTGCTGCTCGAAATCAAAGCCAGTCTCATTAATGCACATAAAATATGTACACCGACTAGCCACAATATTAAAACTACCTGTCTTTCATTGTATAAAGGTCCCTTATTTTCTGCTGGCACAGCTTTGCAATTCACTGTGTGTACTGACACCTTTCTATCAGCACCAACAATAACCTTTTCCGCTATTTGTGGTACATTAGTTCTTGTGAGGAATGGAAAACAATGGTTAGCATTCACAACCCAGAAGCATCATTGTCGCCAGTTCACCAATCCGTCCTCCAACCAATTTAGTAGGTATCTGCCACTGCAGACTTTGAACATCCTGCAAGTCCTTCAATTCTGGAGATGCTCTGACCAAGTTGTGTCGCCATCATAATTTGACTTTTGTCAAAGTTGCTCAGATCATAATACTTTCCCATTTTTCCTGCTTCCAATACATAAACTTCACCTTCACCCGTGTTCACCTGCTGCCTACTGCATTCCCACTCACTGGAAGGTGCAGTTGTATGTAATGAGATAATATAATCCGGTCAGTAGGCAAATGCTTATATTTGTGTAATTCTTGCTTGTCCACATGTAAATGGTTATAATTGGTAACTACTGTCAAGACTGCAGTGACCGTAATGTTTTTGTAATTTGTGGATTTTTGAAAATGTCATGTTAAAAGGCCTGAAGGACTTTCAAGGTAGTACTTTTCAGTTCAGATGTATTATAATGTCAACATTGCCTAATCTGTGTGTTCAGGTGTTCAGCACTGTGTTCTGAGGCAGGTGGGGGAGGGACTTCTTGGTGTCCACAGTGGTGCTGGAGCATCTGTGGCCAAGGCTGTGTACCGCGGAGGTAAATCTCACATGACAATAGCATCATTACGCTCAAACAGATTATACTCATGATGCAATGGTGTGTGTGCTTGCGCGCGCAGGAGAGCTGCGGATGCAGACCAGCGATGACCTGGTCCATGTACTGATTGCCAGCGAGGGTGGTGCGACAGGCAGTGCAGAGGCAAACGCCTTCAGTTTATTGCAAAGGATTCTGGGAGCTGGACCACATGTGAAGAGGGGCTCCAACATCACCAGCAAATTAAGCCAGGGTATTGCCAAAGCTACTACACAACCCTTTGATGTAAGTCGAAAAGGTTATGGACAAACCCAAAACCCAACAACTTGTTTTTATTGTGGGATAGTTGGTGTGTTGCATTAGTCATAGATACTGTTAACTTTTCTCCTAATGTCAGATGACCTCTGGCTGTCTTTCAGGCTACAACATTTAACGCAGCATACTCTGACTCTGGACTGTTTGGTGTTTATACCATTGCACAGTCCGATTCTGCAGGAGAGGTAATTGCTTAATACCCTTTTTCCAAGACACATTTCACCATAAATAAAGTGTGCAAAGACACTGGAATCTACATTGTGCTGAAATCCTGCTTATTGCCATCCTCTGTCTAGGTGATAAAAGCTGCCATTAATCAAGTGAGAGATGTGGCTGAGGGAAATGTATCACAAGCTGATATCACCAGAGCAAAGTTAGTTAATTGTGCAATATTGGACATGGATGCAAACTTATCAGACAATTCAAAAAAAAAATTCACCCTGGTATGCGGTTTTCTTCTCTGCATAGGAACCAGTTGAAAACAGAATACCTAATGTCCCTCGAGAGCTCTGAAAGCCTGTTGGAGGAGATTGGTGCTCAGGCCCTAGCCAATTCAGCGTATCAGCTCCCTGATGCTGTTGTCCAAACTATCGATGCTGTCACCCAGGAGGATGTGGTCAAAGTGAGTGCCTTTATCTATAGAAGTGGTAATTCTTTATGACGATCTTGAATCATTTCAAGTTCAGTTTTTGTCACACCAGACTTGTGAGGTGCATGTAATATATTATCAGCAATGCTTATAATGCTTCACTTATGTTATTTTTCATATTAACATAAGGAATAAAGGAGTATGTGTAGAGAGTTTTCATGGTTACAAACCACTGGATTATTTTCCAACTCTGCAGTTCCCATCTACTCTACAGAGCATTCATTCTTCTTATTTGGGGTTAAGTGGCAGATGCCTCCGTCTGCATTTTGATGTCCAAATGATGACGAATTGTTCCAGTGGCAAAGTGAAATCAGATCGTAACCTCTGTTTTACACTACCAGACCAGCTCACAGATACACAAAATTAGCAGCCAAGTGGTCAACATAGTGGAGTATTTATTCTGTTTAGGGACAGATATTTACTCTCAGGGTTGGTGTGATGCCAAAAACAGCTAAAAGGAGAGCTAATGTTTGACTAAACAGTCTTCAAATGGCCAAAAATAGGAGTCCAAATGGATGTTTATGTTGCTACAGGTCTGTGCAATGTGTAAATGTTCAACTGTTTGCTAAACTGTTCCTCACAACAGACATACTGTTCTAGCATTTCACTTTTGCATTTACAGTTTTTGTCCGCTACCAAAATGTGGCAGAAAATAAATACAGTTGTTACATACTGAGCTTTTATTTAACCTTAAAATGCTCTATAATGTTTCACCCAGTGTAACTAAGTGGTGATGAAATTTCTGAGCAACAGATGCATTTTGTAGTACCGTGTGTGCAGACACAGGTTTCTTTTATTGTCAGTATACAGATTTGTTTTTGTTTTTCTCTTCCAAATGTTACTTAAATGACTATAGTTTTGAGTTGTGGTTTACATAAATTGAAGTTGAGGATCTGACTAAGTAATAAGTTAAAATGTTTTAATATAGCATTTGTATAATACGTGGATCTTTCTTTACAGGCTGCCAAACAATTTGCGGATGGGCAGAAGACCATGGCAGCCAGTGGACACCTCAAAAATACCCCTTTTGTGGATGAAGTATGAAAATCAAGAAAAAGATCTGGTTATTTTAACTTGGACATGCTTTGCCTGGCTGCTTATAAAGGAATCAGGACTTCAATGCCACGGCCTACAGCAACAAATCGTTTCATGTCATCATGTACACATGATTTAATCATTTGTAGTTGGTTGTGCATACAATCTTGGCACCTCAGCAGGGAGCCAGGGAATCATAATGCAATGTTTCCTCATTTTTTTGCCATTTAAATGTATATGTATGTAAATTAAAATAATGACAGGAATAATACGTGTTTGTTGTTTGAGTTTCTATCTTAGGTATTAGTGCTCCGTCATGACTGTGGTGGCTTAAAAAGGTTGCTGCAAGAGATGTTATTCCAGTCATCAACCAGTAGGAGGACCCAAGAGAACAAATTTAGGGAAGGACTGAATTTTGCGTTAAGTCCAATGTTGAACAAAGTGAAGCTCAAGCAGCATTGTCTCTGCTCATATAGTAAGCATCGAGATCAATAACTTAAGTGGAAGTTGCACTAATCGAAAAATGTACATGAAATAAAAGTGGTTGCTTCTGTCCTTGAAGTGTGATATAATTATATGTCATAACGAGGTTTTCAAAATGGGGTCCGTGGCTCACCAAAAAGTCCCCAACAATATGGTAAATTATCAATTGTCACTAAATTCCATCCATACACAACAGAACATAGGACTATGATGATCATTAGTTTACATCTGAAAGTGTGCTTCATCCTCAATGGGGGACCTTTGGGGAAAAAGATTACTTGATGGAGGTCAGTGGTTTTTATGTATCTGTTTAGGGGTCACTGAACTACCATTTTTTGTCATTGCATTATCACAGCCCCCACATAAAATGGCTAACTGCCAGTGTAGTGTGTGCAAAGAATTATGTACATTTAGTACCCACATTGCTATAGTGAACTTCCACCAAAAATCCAGAGAAAGAGAGAGAGAGCACTCCTATTATGTAAACAGCTACTACGACTTGGATATTCCTCAGGATAGATTAAGTATCTATCCGTCTACTACTTTCTGTCTGGTAAATTCAGTTGATTATTTTCACTATTATTTAAATAATTTTGATTGATTGTTGAACACTAACATGTGAAATAAATTGAAAATTTTAGAGGATATAGCAAAGGAATATCAGATTATTGTCTTTATCAAATAATTATAATAATGGTGATTATTATATAATTAGAGTAAATATGTTAATGTCTGCTCTGGTTCAAATAAGATAGCATTTATTTAAGAAAATGCGCTGTTATCACTCCAACATATATTCCTGTCATGGCTTTTAACATTGATTCTTCGCCCGGAATCATATCTCATGGACCTTTAATCAATAAGTGTAAACAGGAGTACCGAAAAACCCGGACCCTCTGTAGTATCGCGAGAAGAGAACGCCCCCCTTCAACCTGAACCTTGTGTGTGTGCGGTGCTGCGTGGGGGTGTTCGCCTGATGTCATTTGGCTGAAAGGGAGGCTGAGCTAACGGTGGGCGCACGGGCTGAAAGCATAACAATAGCGTTACCGCTCTGTCCTGGTCGGGATTTAAACACGCAGCGTGGAATAAGCGTTCCCACACGCCTAACTCTGTGGCCAAAGCGGGAGAAGAAGATGAGGAGGTGAAACTGGCTGGCTAACGGACCTAAAGTACCAGATGCTATTCCAGCGGAGGAGAACAGACTCGAAGAAGCAAGAGAGGGTGATGGGTTCTCGTTGTCCTGACGGCTAACGTTAAAGTTAGACCTCACCAGAAACACAGATACTGTAAAGTGAGAGGATTTGCTTTGCTTCTTTCGCACCCTCGATATTGTGTCTGAAATGCCCGAACATTCTCGGTCTCGGCCGTCGAGCAGCCTCTGGGCCGCATCTTGGCACACCGAGCCCGAATCTGGGAACTAACTAGCTAGCTAGCTGCTAGCCGCAGCTGTGGCCGATGCTGCTGCTGCTGCTGCTGTGGTGGCTGCTGTTGCGAAACGGATCCGAAAGACAACACAAGCGGTTCAGGGCACCTGCGATAGCTATTTTTCCACTGCATTTGAGATACGATGCTGTTGTGCGTCTTATTTGAGCCTTTTGTAGCCAGAGGCTCATATTCACTGTGTGAGAAAGAGCTGCCTTGCTGCAAAATGCACATCACAACCACAACAGCAGGCTCCTGTTGAAGGGGGCGAGGTTAAACTGATCACAGTCTACCCTGTGTCTCTCCATACTCCGGTGAGTATTTGGACAACGATTCGCACATTTTCCCTACGACATTCACCGCTTCATCAGCTGGCGGTATGGATAAACTCACCATCATTTCGGGGTGCCTGTTTCTGGCAGCTGATATCTTTGCAATTGCCAGCATTGCAAACCCAGACTGGATCAACACCGGTGAATCAGCAGGTAAATGAAGCATGCCTGGTGCCATATAAAAGTCCAATTATGTTTTGTGAGATTTTAGCAGGACGATGCCTCCACATTGCAGGAGTATTTGCAATCAGATAATATTTAAATGTTACCGCTTTTCCATTGTGTTGGGTGTTTGCCGACAGCTTTTAAGTGCATTTCTATTATATGAAAATGCTTCTGACACAAGTAATTCTTATTGCTGGGTAATCTACTCTATTGATCACTTTGCCTCTAATGGTTTTAGGACTGCTACCTAATTATGAGGTTTCAATACTTAAATTAAGATTAAAAATCAAGCAAGTTGAGGATTTGAGAAAATGCTTGAATAGAATTTGATTGTATTTACATTCCCACTTTTTCCATACATTGTGTAGAGTACATAGGCAATTAATGGGAAAATATGGTCTTTATTAATTGATCATGAAAGTATTAGTCAGCCTTTTTATCCCCCAACAGGATATAGTCAGCCTGACCGTCATCATATTATTATTTAGACCATATCTCACCAACTTCTGATACCAGCTTCACCAAAACGTACATGTATTAGCCATAATAAGTAGCTGTGAATATCATTTTTTAATTCTAATTTCATATTGTGAGGTTTCCATGGAAAAATAGTGTTTTGGGCTAACTGATTGATGATGATTTTATTCGGGAGGGTATCTCACAAACTATACATTCTAGTTTCAAGATTCAAGATGTTTTATTGTCATACACACAGTAGGAACAAAGTCCACACTGAGCAATGAAATTCTTCTTTCTCAGTTTCCTTTCACACAAATACAAAATATAAAAGAAAATAATAAAAATATATACTAAAACTAAAGGTATAAACTTATAAAATATATAAATATGTTCAAAGGAACAAAGTACACCAGTGTTCACCAAAATACACTCATTAATTGATTGATTTAATTTTCATGAAAACACATTCAGGCTTTTGATAGACAGCTGCTTGTCTTTGTTCGCTCTGCAGGATGTCAGCTTAGGAACTGGGTCAATGAGGGTTCATGATCTGCCAATACATATCCAGGCTGTATTTGCTCAACATAATAAGCAATCTGTGCAAAAGTACTTACAGGATGCAAACTAAATGAGAACAACATTTACAGTGCAGGCAATTTGATTATATTGAGGAGCAAAGGATGAATCTGTAGCCGTTTGCGAGACAAGGTAATGACTTCATGCGCACTTCATTTCTAAAGTTAGATATGTTTCTGCCAAAAACTGCACATTAACTTCCTGCTAAGATCCAACTTCTCTACCAGCAGAAAGAAAGCTGAACTTTGGCTATATTTAAACTTGAGTGTTGTGCTAGTTGGTGTTGTTATGGAGTCAGTGTCATGCAGCAAACAAATACTACCTACCTATCCACTGCTTTCTTTGTTGACTGTGATGTGACTTGTATTGAAGGGTTTTATGAGACTTCTTGGTGATAGATGATTAAAATGCAACTCCCTCACACCGTTTTTCCTCTTAGCATTCTGAGAATGTTTTAGTCACTCTTTTGGAATATATACTTGGAAAGTAATGTAGGTTTTTAAGTTGTAACTGATGATTTTTACATCAATCGTTAGTTTTAGCCATACCTATGTCGCATTTGAGTAATTGGTTATCAGAAAAGATTCTGGCTAAAATAATTTCGAACTAACCATAAAACTTTGCTAGATATAATAATAAACTGCTCGACTATGGTCTCTCTTTCTGTTTAGACTGATGTACTGGAAATGTGCCACCACATTATACAGCCTATCTTTGTGGTTGCCTGATTACCAGGACCACTGGCACTGCAAACAGGGATGATTAAATTCTTGTTGTATTGAGTTTGAAGTGAGGTAGGGCCGTTTCAGCGAACCACCAATGCTGGCTGACCTCTTTCTGTTGATTCTTCAGCATAGATTTTAAATCACTTTTGATAACAGACAGATACTAGTTTTGAACCGTAGCTGTACAAATTTCTATCTTTCACATTATTATTATCCAAATAAATGGATCTTCTCTAGATATATTCACTTGCTAATGCTTTTTATAGGGCGACAATTCATGTCTTTGCCCATTTGTAGCCAATAAAGTGAATACCAGCTACTTTGTCACTAAATCGCTTTTATTGCACTTCCCTAAGCAATTACCATGATGCAAAGTACTGCTTAAAATTAACACTGTGCTGTATCGGTACACAGTCTTCAGAGGGCCATATGTGCACTGCTTTTTAATTACGTCTGTCTCATCTTGTTATCGTCTCGACTAAGTCATGGGAAAACAGTTGTAGAAAAATATTTTTAAATAATTAGCTGTGGAACTAACAAATCACATGTTTTATAGCTCTAAATGACTATGCCATGATAATAATGACAGTTGTTGAGTTGTTCCGAAGGATATTGCCGTGGAGTTTTCAAATGATTTCCAACTAACTGTTAACACTGTTACAAGTGCTTTAAGGTTGTATGATTTCCTCACCAGTCTCCCTTTAATGTTGCCTACTTGTTTGTAGTTTCAGCTTTTAACCATTATCCTCTCTGTCAATTCAGTTTCTTGGTTTGTGGTGTGTATGTTAACAAATTTCACATTCTATTGCATGTTAAATTTCTCATTTTAAAATCTTCAAAAATTAGATTAGCTTCAACTTCATAATAGCAACATGTTACTCTGCTGTCTGACCAGTACTCTTAACATCTGTAGAGTCCCCTGTCAACCCCACCATGGACTGTTCGCGCTGTTGGCCTCTATAAACTGCTTAAAATAATTATGGGAAACCTTAATTATTTAAGGTTTCCCATAATTATTATATTATGAATTATAGGTTCATTTTTACGTTTTTAATCATAACATTTATTTGATTATATTTAATAATCCTTATTTGATGATGTTAATGATCTTACATGGTCAACCTCCATTGTGAAGAACTGCTACTGTTCGGACTATTCTGACATATCCTGTCTAAAGTGGATGAAATGATAGAACATCATATTTTGGTGTTTTTAATATTCCTTTTCAAAGAACAAGGACAGAAGGAGTCATTGATGCAATGTAACTGAAAGCAGGCAATATCATCTAGATAAAACCAGCAAAAGGAGCAGGTCAGTTAGGGTCCAAGCTATATCACCAGCAGGCAAAGCAAAAAGAAAAATCACTAAACCGATTCAGAAATGCAAATAGAGATTTAACTTAAATAATATTTGATAGGTTTGAAGCCTTAAGTCAAGCGCAACTTTGATATGTGCACTAGAGTACTGAAAGTCTAGATCATGCTTTCCCATACGTGCCTCAGGCTGGTTTAACAAATGTGTCCAACTTAGATTTAACCTGGGATGACAGCGAGTAGCCATTATTTCCTTTACCACAAAGAATATTTGGTTGTTTATGTCAAGCTATGGTTAATGAACCATAACATATAAATGGTTCATTATAGAACAAATTGCACAGCTCTGCAATGCAATGTGTTCTGACACCTTTATTTCAAAACTACAATTAACTTTTTCAGTAAGTTTTGCTCCAATAAGTTTTCGGTCGCGTTGGACAGAACTGTTAGCCTTCATTCCCCAAATACATCTATGAACTTTGGGTGCCCATGACGTGTTGCTAGTTCATCAGTTTTCCTTCATTAGACCACATGGGTAGGTACTGACCATTGCAACCCAGGAACACCCAACAAAACCTGCACTTGTTGAGATGCTTTACACCAGGGGTCCCCATACTTTTACCTGTGAGGGCCACATAACTTCTCCCTTCTCTGATGGGGGGCCGGGTTCAGTTTGTAACAGAAAAAGTGTGACGATCGCAGGGGTGCCAAAACGTAAGAATTTATTGTTTTCCAGAAAGCCACACATAACCCAATAACCCTTTCCGGGTTCTTCACAGAAAAAAAGTCAGGAAATAAATAATAACACTATTAACGAAATAAATAATCACCAAATAACCCTCTCTGGGTTCTTCACAGAAAAAAAGCCTGGATATAAATAACACTATTTACGAAATCAATAATAATCAAATAACCCTCTCTGGGTTCTTCACAGAAAAAAAAGTCAGGAAATAGATAATAACACTATTAACGAAATAAATAATAATCAAATAACCTTTTTTGGGTTCTTCACAGAAAAAAAGTCAGGAAATAAATAATAACACTATTAATGAAATAAATAATCACCAAATAACCTTCTCTGGGTTCTTCACAGAAAAAAAGCCTGGATATAAATAACGCTATTTATGAAATCAATAATAATCAAATAACCTTCTCTGGGTTCTTCACAGAAAAAAAGTCCATGGAACATTAACTTTGAATGTCAGGTTCCATTCTAGTCACAGCCAGTCTCAAACACTGATGCAGATGTCCATCTGTCAATCTTGATCTCATCGCAGTTTTCAGCAGTTTCATGCGTGAAAAGGTTTGCTCGCAGATATACGTGCTGCCAAAAAGTGTGGACATCTTCATTGC
>VRLP01005445.1:0-36899 GCA_009660295.1 Lophius piscatorius | reverse complement strand
CACTATGAAACATTCCAAACACTAACACTATGTACTAACACTATGAAACATTCCAAACATTAACACTATGTAACATTTCAACCACTAACACTATGTACTAACACTATGAAACATTCCAAACATTAACACTATGTAACATTTCAACCACTAACACTATGGAACATTTCAACCACTAACACTATGAAACATTTTAAACACCAACACTATCAAACATTCCAAACACTAACACTATGTACTAACACTATGAAACATTCCAAACATTAACACTATGTAACATTTCAACCACTAACACTATTAAACATTC
The DNA here is from genome assembly GCA_009660295.1 of Lophius piscatorius. Lineage (NCBI taxonomy): Eukaryota > Metazoa > Chordata > Actinopteri > Lophiiformes > Lophiidae > Lophius > Lophius piscatorius. The sequence continues at coordinate 36,595 of VRLP01005445.1, read as the reverse complement.
CAAACACTAACACTATTAAACATTCCAAACACTAACACTATTAAACATTCCAAACATTAACACTATGGAACATTTCAACCACTAACACTATGAAACATTCCAAACACTAACACTATTGAACATTTCAAACACCAACACTATCAAACATTCCAAACACTAACACTATGTACTAACACTATGAAACATTCCAAACACTAACACTATTGAACATTCCAAACACTAACACTATGTACTAACACTATGAAACATTCCAAACATTAACACTATGTAACATTTCAAACACTAACACTATCAAACATTTCAACCACTAACACTATGGAACATTTCAAACACTAACACTATCAAACATTTCAAACACTATGACCTATTTCAAACACAACTCTAAAACAGCACTCAAATTCATACAATGAATTTGATTATTCATTGTATGTTCTCACACATCGTTTTTCATCTTCTGTAAACATACACAGTGATTAAAAAGTGATAAATGCAGTAAAAACAAGAACAACATTTCCAGTTCCTCTCCAGTATAAAACATAAAAGGAACAAGTCACAACAGTACCAAAGGTTCATGAAGAATCCATGCAGATATCTCCATTGATGCCTGAGTTATCGCCAGCCTCAAAGTCAACCTACAACTCCAAAAAACTCTATGAATATCGAGCCGATATTAGAATTAATAAATCTCATGAATTACATGAAGTAGGGCTGATCGATTCTGGCGAATATTCTGGGTTGAAGCAACACAATATATTGGGAACGCGCGTGCACTCCATGCTCTTACTAGTTGTCTATTACTTTGGACTGAAGCTCCCGCCGGAAGACAGCGAAAGCACAATCTCCTCCATCGCCAAGTCATTGCCTGATGTTTTGAATCAACTGACAGAAGTGAGGACACCCACAGTCTACCACACCGATCAGGCACTACAACACAAAGGAAATAACCTTGTGCTCTCCTCTGATGATGAGCAGAGTGATTTGAATGGACTGAATGGAGTGAGGATATTTTCCACACTGATTAAGAACTGGAAGACATATGTGTGTTTATTGAAATGTTTAAAGAACTCGGTAGTCATGGATATCCCCACAAAGAAGCAAAAGCCTACAACTTGAAAGACCAAAGACAACAGACCAATCCAAGTCACATGGACATTCCACAGATGCTCTCACCAGAGGATCAAAGCCATGGTACCTTCCGATCAAACCTCAAAGCCAACCAGGCTCATAGAACTCTTTTGTGAAGTCAAAAGGTACCACCCTATAAACTGTCTGAAATCCAGTCAACGTTTGTGCTCTGATGGAGGCCCACTAGGTCGAATCGTTAGCACGCATGTTTGCATGACAAGGCAAGAAGAAATAAATATATGTAACTGAGTTAGGCAACTTGCACTGGAATTTTGTTTGTAATCCCTTTTTGGTTCCTCATTTTTGTTGAAGCACAACAATTTACTGGGAAGGCGCGTCGACTCCATGCTCTTACTAGTTATATTACTCTTACTTTGTGATACTTGATGACTGATGAAATCTTTTAACAAGTAACTAGTAACTGTTACAGATTTAATTTTAAAAGTAACTCTCCCAAACCAGGATACATACATATTTTGTATTGGTTTGTTTTGAATGAGTTTAAACCAAATATATTCCAGTTGAATGAAATGACCCTGCGAACACTTTAATGTACTCAAACAAATGTCGCTCTATTTACTTATCTGGGATTTTGATATTTCTGTTTGTATTTCTCGTTGCAGACGTCATGTAGAGGAACATGGTGCCCCCCCACTATTCATTCTTAATTATATTAATAATAAACCCATAATGAAATGCAACATATGATATATAGTGAGAAACTGACTGAAATCTGCCCGACTGAGGGATCGGAGACGGCTTCAGTGTTAATGTGGCTTACTTATTTATGTATGAGAGTGAATTTCAATAACACATAAACTTAACATCTGAGGGTTCTTTTGCAGTGATGGATATGTCTTCAGAGAGCAACAATCAAACGCCCGTCTGAATATTCATTGTAAAATTGGCACACACTGGCATTAATTTCACGCTGGGTTCTTATTTCATACCTTACCATTAGAAGTTGTTTCCTCCATTTCTCCAATTTCTGGGTGTACACATGGGTCAGAGTTTGCGTTGAGGGCCGCACATTCCCCCCATAAAGTTTGGTTTTTAGAAATTCCACGGATTGCTTGGATTGGTGTGCACCTTCTTTTGTGCGTACGCCATGTATATTCCGGAGGCCCCGGGGCCTTCAGAAGAAAATAAGCCCCACAGCACCAGAGGTACCCCACCATACATTTAACTTCCCTTTTTTGCTGCACCACACCCATGTATGGAGTTCTCATCCGAAAAGTTCTACTTCGGTCTCATCTGACCAGCAACCTTGTTCCATTGAAAGCTCCAGTGGATTTTGGCAAGCTTTCGGCAATTCAGTTTAGATGATGACAGCAGAGGCGTTTTTTTTGCTACTACCCTCCCAACAGCCTGTGCTTGTGTTGGCATCTGATGGTTGTTAGGGAGACTTTATGACCCCAATATACAACTGACCTCTGCAATTCTCTAGCAGTGATCATTTGAGAGTCCTTTCCCAATCGAACCATACTCCTCACAGCACGTACGATCAGTTTGCAGATAGGTCCTCTTCCAGGCTGAATTTGAACATCTCCAGTCTCTTTAAAATTATTAGTTATTGATCACAAACTGACATTTGTGACTGTTGAAAGATTTTCTTGTATCCATTGCTAGATTTGTGTAGCTCTATAACTTTTTTCTGGACCTCATTGTTGTGTTCTCTGGTCTTCCGCAGTGTGGAGGATAAAGAGATTTAGGCCTGTGTCACCCCAAATTTATTCCCCATTAAACAGGATGTCATTGTTCAGCACTTCAGAGTTCCTCCTCAAACAGTAGAAACGAAAAATATGACTAGAGATGTGCTTCAGTTAATCACAGGATTTCCTAGTTGTGAAAATAATGGTGGCATACGTTTTACAGAAAAATATGTTTTATGCTAAGAATGAAAATGTATTTTAATTATGTTCCTCAGTAAGAGGTTAGTTTTTGAGAATAGTTTGAAATAAAGATCATGGGTATTGCCATTTCTTGCATCTCATTTTACAAATTTTTTAAAGGGTGCCAATAATCCTGGAGGGCAGTGGGTATTAACATACATCTAAATAAGGTGGGTTTCAGTCTATGATAATGAGATTTCTCTTTCTTTTATTAAAATTATTAAGTTTTAAATACCTATCCTGCGTAACTTTATTTCAGGTTTCAAAGTTATGTCCAGCAGTCTGTAATGGGGATCAATTTCTTCTTTGTAGTTGATGATACTTGTTTTTAACAAGGTTGGTGTACACCTTGTAATTCATCAGTGTTCTTCTTTTGTGCTGTTTGTTTAGATTGGGCTCTGCTTCATCAGCTAACCTATAGTCCGCATTTTTATGATCTTTCTTTCTTGGTTATATGTGGCGCTTTTAAGAAAAACGCTGCAGGTGACTGTTTGGTGCTCCGAATACAGAGCTTATAACTGGCATGTTGACTTTTGACTCAATCTGTGCTGCAATCAGAGACTGATTCTCACCGTAGTTACTTTCCTCATAAACAGGAATCATTAAAAAGGCATCCGGCTCCTGCCCAACAACAAGCTGCTGTCCGTCCTGACTGAAGCCAAGTTCCTGCTTTTCCGATTTAATCTGTGGAAGCTCTGTGGTCTCTTGGTCCATACTGGTGTTCCTCTCCTGGTTAGAAACAACAGAGAACAAAACAAACAAAACAAGAACATCATTAGACTGTCTTCATCAACACCTGGACATCATCAGATAGTTTAGGAGTTTTGCTAATTATTAAATAGATGCAATAATTGATTTCATCAAAGATAAGCTTAATAATATTTGTGAAGCCTCACATTTGATTGTTCCTATAGCATGCAAATAAACTTATTGAATAGTTACCTCATGAAGTAAATTTTATTGTAAAATCTACAACAACAACAAAAATGAAAGACTTAAAACAATTGTAAAATTTAGTATGAAATAGCTATTTCTTAATATTTTTGTTCGTTTCAGTCTTGTGTGTGATTTCCACAGACATACAGTCAAAGTGCATGGTTATATTTTGTGAGCTCTGGTCATTTCTTAGAATGAAGACCTGAATTTCATGAATTAAATGAAGTAGGGCTGATCGATTCGGGCTAAAATGAGAATCGCTGATTTTTTTTTCTTGCTTTTCATGTTCGAACCCGACCGTGTCTGACACAGATAACACTAACTGATGAGTTTTTAAGCAGTCACACAGTTGTTGTTAGCATGACTACCGATCATCTATTTACCCTGATTACTCATTTAAGCTAATGACCGTAAAGGGGTTTGTTTTTGGCTCCATGCCATCATTGCTAGTGTTTTAACCCATCAAATATAAACATTATACAATGTCATAAGCAGTTATCAATATACTTAAACTGGAGTCTTACCATTGACAAACTGCTTTGTTATACTCTACATCCAGAACTAAATGAAATCCCTCAAACTATCGGTTTTCCTGCATGATTTTCAGTAGTTTTAAAATTTTCCAAATTTCGAAAATAGTTTTCTTATAGTCCTTCATTACTAAATATTTGTCCAAATCCGCTCAAAGTGACCGGAGAGACTATTGATCAAGCCTGGCTCCAACCAAGCGGGCCTTTCTTTTTCCCGGCTTCGGCTGGGTAACCTTACCAACAGGGGTGTTATATCTTAATTAATATTTCTTTTTCATTATTGTTTATGGCTGCACGTTCATTAAGAAGCTATCAGCAAGTCTTCTCTGGCTCACACATCAAGCACTCTCGACTGCAGCTGAAGACTCCTCCAATGTGGAGACAATTGACTCAGAGCATCAGGACAAGTTTTGTAGAAGTAAGAGTTTCACACATGCTTCTGAGCCCAGGGATACTACTTTTATTATGATGCACAGTCATGGATAGCTCCATAATGACCTATGTTAGATTGCCCAGGTAGTTTTAGATTACATTTTAGTACAGTACTCTGCTTTACCTGATTTGATAGTGACATGTTTGTTCATTGCATTTTTATATATATTTTTCGTTATCACTTAGATCTTTTGAGTTGGGTGTGTGTATTATGACCCTTGCAAAGACATAGGAGTTTGATTCCACAGCTTAATTAGTCATTTCACCTTAAGTGGAAGTCCAGCACCACCAGCTTCTGATAGAGTAAATCAATTTGTGCACAAAATTAAACATCCTCAAAGAGAGAAGGCAGCTGAATGAGACACTTGGCAGCATATTATCTTCATATCTTCATCTTAAGAAGTGATGTATGGAAATTTTAGCCTGGACAATCACCTGCTAGTTTTTGGTTAATGAATTTGCTCTTGGGCGTAGGCAATAAGGATGTAGCCTTTATCTTTAATGTAACTGATGTAATTGAACTGTCATCTCCAATATTTGAAGAAACTGGCACGCTCTAAAGGCACACAAATTAAAACCAATCATCAAATGCTTAACAGGAAGGTTATACTCGGGAAAATGCCAAAATGGTTTAAAAGTAAATATAGTCGAAGTCGGTCCATCATTGACCGTGCTGAGATTTCTATTGAGCGATTTAATAATCTTAGAGCTCAGGCACAGACATGGCATCAAAACCGAACAGAACAGAACTATAAGTATACAAGTACAGTTAAATATTTAACTGGTGTAACACCAGCGGGAGTAATTTCTTTTTTGTCACCAGGTTGAGGTATCGTGTGTGTCTGACAAAGAAATAACAACAAATTATTTGATCTGCTGGAGCCAAAGGATGAATTGAGCGATGCATTGATATTTTACATGGCATTTCAAGTTCTAACCTTATCTATTTCATGTGTCATGATGCATCTCAGTTCTAATAAATTGTTGTTTAACCTTGCATATCAGACAGGTCTCAATTCCGCATTGCTGTTTATGTAATGGTCTGACAGATCACACGATAATTTACATAAGTACGATAAGTAACAGTATGAATAAGTGTTTGGATAAAGGTTCACAAGGTGTCTTTAACAATCAATTTAATTACTTAATATGCAGCTTGTGAGCGGACAAAATTATGAAACATTTAAAATGTACACAAATCAATGTTTCCTTTTTACTAAACATATTATCAAATGAAAACAACGTTTGACGTTGAAATATATTCAATTCTTATTTAGTATATAGGATATTATCTAATGTTAGGTATTTTAATATGTGATATGTTTTATATCATATAAAATATGATTTCATTGTGCAATGGTCTGTAATACACAAAAGTAATTTGACAAAACCAATGATAAAAATTCCAGTATGTATTTTTTTTCTCCTGACGTTAACGGACAAAATATGCCAGAATTGTTTAATGACACTAACCTGAAAGGTTCAACAACACCTTCAGACACGAACCTAGACGATCTGTGAAAAAGTTGAGTTGTCTAGGGTAGTTAATTGTAGAACAGTTTATTAAATATGAATTTATTACCTCATCAATAATGCAAATAAGGGCATGTCTACAATTGTACACATGGTGACTAACTGATGAATTTTCACCTTAAACTATCAAATTAAAAAACATTGAAATGAATGTGTAAAGTCACAAACTTAATTTCTTTTTCTTGCTACATAACTTGCTTCAATGTTTAAAACCACAAACTGTATGTTTTGTCTCGCTTCAGCATCTCTGTCCCAAAGAAATATCAAAGGAACAAAGGCAGTAATAAACTCCTTGTGGCGTTGTTGCTACTCTAAATGGCCTATTATTTAATTTTTATTTTACTTGCTAAGAAAAAGGTCAACGTTGCCAAAAACATTCCAAACTATTCCTAAATAAGACACAGCAAGTACCCATCTTGCAATTTGAGTGTGTCTCTAACTATCATCGCAGTCCTTTCATTTGGTCTGAAAGTCCAATAAACTGAAAAACCCCACGTTTCACACATTTGACTCTGCTATGGCCTCAGCAACCTTCGTTTTTGCATATCTGTCCAAGTTCTTTGAAACATATTGGAAAATCTTTGTAACCATTATACGTCACACAACCTGCAGGCGTTTCACCTTGTTTAGACCCCTTGGAGGGTCTGTTCGGTTCTCTGGTGTCTCTGGCCTATCATGAGCAACTTGGGGCAAAATGAGCCTAAGCCTTTACATTTGTGTGGGGAACGGGATCGGCTCCCACTTGCTGTGAGCAGGGCAGGTCGACCCTTGATGTGGACTTTTGTTTCTAATTTTGGCCACCTCTATGATTGAATTCTACACCCCGGTGTTAAAACATTTTTTCTTATGAATTGCATATCCATTAATGGAGGCGTCAACCATTAAATATTAAAATATTTCAACACAAAGTTACAATAAATCCATGGAATTAGTTTATTCGAGTTTCACTTCAATGATTTCACAAAAATCTCCGACCACTTTGTCATTTTAGAGGAAGTCAGTTAACAAACGAATAAATGTGAGCAAAGCAGCAGTATATTTGTCAGCGACATGGCATATAGAATTAGTCTGAGCTGTGAAGTTTTACTCACCTGTCCTGTGGAACGTTATTTGGGGTTTCCTGTCGACTTCCAGTAGATTCTTTTGACCATACAAATTCAGTTCTAGACCATTATTTTCGTCAGCAGCAGTTACTCGCTCGTTGACAAAATCTCCAACACTCAACCGAATATATTCGCCCGTTGTTCACTGAAATAAGCATAGTTCAACAATCAAAATGTAAACATCTAGCTCATTGGCCGCAGTCCACTTCTTCTTCTTGGTTGTCTTTTTCTACCTCATCGCTTTCTTCTTCTTGTAATTATATTCGCGGTCGGCAAAAAACGAAATGTTGCATGACCGCTGCCAACTGGAAGGGAGTGTGGACAACGCGTTCTTATCAAGACCACTTCCTCGAGTGAAGGAGAAATCAGATCGTTTGCTGTTATTTTCTGAATGTTTATCGGAGATCAGGAGTCTTTCTTACTTACTTTCTTCTTAGAGTGAGGACTTCAACAGGTTAATATTTTTGCATTGTCCCTCACAAACCAAATAAGAAGACAAATCCGTACCATTTACTTCCCTTGTCGGTGTACATTATGTTTTGGCTAAAGAGTGTTAAGTTTATAAAAGAAAAACTGGTTTGGCTAATAGAATTTAGTTATTTAATTCCTGGATAATGGCTTTATACGTCCAGTAGGTGGCGGTAAAGCGCGTCACCACAGAAGAATAAGTCACCAGAATCAGAACGGCCTCTCTCGGCTGCCGTAATTTGACACAAACCGCTGCTTGCTGCTATGGAAACGCCGCCGCCACTAAAGCCAACATCTCAGCGCCGGCGGAAATTAATTTATAAACGTCATTGTTTGACATTTAGAAAAAGGTATTTCTAAGTTTGTTTATTATTGGTCTTAGACTGAAGTAATTCTTTCTACCATTTTTCTGCTTGCTATCATTGCCGTACGAGCACCGAATTTCGGGGAACTTTTTTTTCCGAGATGCATAAAACGCTCCCCTTTGCTTCTGCAACATTATTTTCAACGCAAAGATGATACACTTAGGGCAAACCCTTTTTACCTTTTTTTTTGGCTGGTCAAGTATCACTGCTGATATCCACAACGTCATTTGACTAGTTGTAATAATAATAATAATAATAATAATAATACATTTCATTTATAACGCACTCTACATTTGGATCAAACGCAGTTACAGATAAATACATTTGAATTCTGACTTGTGATAATTCCAATCGGAGATATTGCTCCGCCTCAAATCACGACAGTTATTTTTATATATCTTAAATTTAGTTTTGACTATATATATATATATATATATATATATATATATATATATATATACTTTTTGAGACATATATAATCCAAATTTATTTGTAGGTCGTAAATAACTATTACCAATTTAGTTTGGAAAATCTACTTCGCCATTTTTACGAGTCAAAATTACAGTTGAATATATCTATAATTCCATTCTGACTAGTTAAAGCTGAATGTAAGTTATCTAAAAGTAACTATGTGGATTTCTTAAATTGAAGGTGTTGGTGATATCTTCAATTGAAGTAATGTCCAAATTCAAATGTATTTTTCTGCCAATGGAATTATGTTTAAAAAATAACACTTTAAATATTGCAAGTATTGACCATTAGCGTTTTGATAAGGCGGAGTAAGTTTGCAGGAATCACGTGTCTGCATGTAGGTTACTCCAGGTTTTATTTGTTCAGATGTTTCTAACCTGTCTGCTCTGTGCCATGAGCATCTCTCCTCCCTTTAAACCACTGCTGTTTTCTCTGGGAAACTGAGAATGCGCTGGAGAATAGCACTAAGGTTCACTTAACATGACTAACTGAAGCTGTCTGGAATCAGTATGGCTGTATCAGCTTCCAGAGTGTAGTGTGGATTTTTCACTGCATTATTTAATCTGATCATTATGCATTCAGAGAAAGTTTATGCATCTTGGTTTTGGAGCCATTGTGGTCCAATTTTTGCTTTCCCTATGTCTTAACATGCACAGACGTAGGTCAGGGATATCGGCAATGACCCCTATTTCTCAGTTTTGATCTCTATAAGGTTTTTCAATGTAGGATTGATTGATTACTGCGTAAGTACACAGTAAACATGCTTCATAGAATATGAGTTTACAGTATAACAAACATATCCAAGAATAATAGTTTTATGTACTGCTTACTGACAAAACTAATTCATTTCAAAGTTAGCCGATAATCCTTAGTTTTGATCTCTGTAAGGTATATAAATCAAAGATAACTCCTACAGTACACAGTAAAATAGTTCTTACTTATATGTGCATGAAGTCCAAAAAGTACTAAGGTTTAGTATAAAAGTTCAATGAACTACCTACAGGAAGAAAGGTTCTTATAACATCTCAGATATAGGTGATTTCCCTCGTGTAGAAAGGATTTGGACCGAGGTTATTCAAAAGCTATACAGCAAAAATACGTTGTAATATTATATGAAGACACCTTCTAAGTGCGGCGGTAAAAATGATTTTGAACTACCTATACGTTAATTCCTCTTCACCCCACATCAAAATCAGCCACAGACGCTCATTATTCTTGCCTCAAAATGAAAAATATGCAAGATTTCTGTGTTTTCATTTTTCTCAAGAAGCACTGGTGACATTTGCATAAAACTGAAGTGAGTAAAAGTCAATATTTGCTTACATTGTATGACTAGATCTGGCATACATCATACGTCATTTTCAGTTCAGTCTGTTCATCTTTATTCCTCCCAAAAGGACTTTTAATTTGTAAGTTTCCCAGCCTCAGCAAACAACTAGGCAGAGTTAAATATCATAAGAAACAGATTAAAAGGAGTTACAATACAGGCAGGTAAGGCACCACCGTGACCAAAGTAACTAAAAATAAAGTTCAAGGCGATCTATTCAAATATGAAACAGAAAAGAAAGAAGAAAAATAATCAATTTAAAGTCTTGCAAGAGACTTCAGGGTTGCATGTAAAAAATTCGGACGCGTTGCGTGCGTTTACCGATAGGCTCAAAATATGGGAGCACTCTTTTTAGGGGTAGCTGGTTTGACTAAAAAAAGAGACCCCGAATTACTGTTTTTATTGGTTCGGTTGTACACCTCAACTCAGTTATCATCGATATCAATGCAAACAGCTAACAATAATTACCGTCTTATGTAATAAAAGACGTAAAAGTGCTCGTGCGCGCTGTGACACTGCGTTGTCTCGCGCTTGATTTTCCACCAATATGGCCCGTTAGCGTCGGTGTCGCCTTCCTAACTCGACGTCACGATAGAAATTACTGTTTACCTCGATACTAGAGCCATTAATGTGTTAACTCTGTATCGAGGTAACAAGGGAGAAAAACAATGACATTTAAAACTCTGTAAACAACGTCAAGATGTAGCAGAAGCCTGTCTCTGTGTGTTGTTTGGACAAAGGTCTGAATAAATACCTTTTCTCTCTTTGCAGTCATGTTAGCAGAGGCTCAAAGGCCGTACACTCCTGGGAAACATGTCCAAGTAAGTAAACCTTTGCTATCATCAATACAGTTTAGCTCACTTTCAGACTCCCTGAGTTATTATTTTCCCAGAACAAACCAGACTGGTACTTTGGCCCAACTGGGCCTCCTTGCAGCCCCTAAACTTCGGGATGACATCTCCTTCAGATTACATAACCAACATCGTGTCCACAGTTCAAGTCTCTATTAAAGTCATCTTTTATCACTAGATTTTGTGGTGTAGACCTAAATTTCATATTCCTTGGTTTACAGTATCCATGATGACCACTGTATTGTCTTCATATAATCTCTCTAATCTCTCAACCTGCCTTTTAACTTGAATCTGTTTTTATGTCTCAACCGTTTTAGCTTTTACTTAATGTTTGTGCTGATGGATTTATGCCTAACAAAACAAATGCATACATTTCTTGACTTTTACTTGACACTGACCCCTTTTTTGTATGTGGTGTGGATCCAGCACATTTTTTTTGAAATATTTTTCTGCCATTTTGAAAAAGTTGATTACAAAATCTTTTATTTGTCACTGTAAAACTTATCTGTAGAAATAACGTTTACAAAGCTGTCAAAGGATAACAGTAAAGGGCCATAAAATTCCAAAAGGCATATGACTGTAGTAGATACAGATACAGTGTTATGAACATAAATTGAAATTCAATTTTAAAATTAAAATTAATGGACAAATACCATAATGTTAAAAGCAAAACACTACTGGAAAATTATTATATTATTCTAGTCTAAATGAAAGATTAGGATGGTATGAGAACTTAACTAACCAAACTTAAACCATTTGGCAAGAGCGTACCATTACAGAAATAAGATGCTAAAAATATATTATATATTCATGAAATAATATTGATTTATAGGTTTTTAAAAAGTCTGACTTTATTGTAATTTACAGTCATTTAATGTAATTAACAATATAATTGTAAACCCGTGGACATTATATCTGTTTTTTTATGGTAATATACAGGCATGTCTTGTAAATGGTGAAATCATTTTGGTGACCACAACCAGTGTGTGACTTTGGTCAGGTCTGTGTTGCATATTAAATGTTATATGCAAATGAACTCACTTGACTAATGTCAGAAAGACAATTTATCTTTGTCTTTTTCTGACATATGCATCTTCTGTAGTGCAGCAGCCAGCAGAGGCAGCTGGGTGGAAAGATCCAGGGACGATCATCAAGCCAGAGAAGCAGCCTCTCAGGGCTGGAGATGAAGACGGAGCTGCTGTGGGAGAACTGGGACCTGCAGAGGGAGTTCACCAATGCTTTAGTCTTAAAGAATGTTCACAACAAGCTGCAGAGGCTTCAGTTCAGGTTTTACAGACACACATGGGCACGTACAGAAATCAGCCAAAACATTATAACTATTTCCCTGATATTGTATAGGTCTACTATTATCTGACAAACAGCTCTGTAATGACACTGTGAATTTTGACATTAACCTATTTCTTTAATTTGTGTGGACTCAGAAAACATGGGCTGGCCATCGCTCGACATGCTAATCCTCGAGCAACAGTTTGTACAGTTCTACCCACGGCAGATCCGATGAGACCTGCAGAGATTTTTTGACCCAGTCATCGAGATATAACAATTTGGTCCTTGTCAAAGTCTCTCAGAACCGCACACTGGTCTTTTCTTCCAGCTTCCAACATAAACTTCAGTACAAAATGTTGCTGCCTAATTTATCCAATCCATCCTCCGTCAGTGTTTATGCTTTTATGGCTGATTGGTGTATACTCATACGTACATGGGATATCACATATTGACACATGCACAATTAAGGTTTATTATTTATTTATTATTTATAAATCCACAGGCTCATATTTTAGCTGTCTTCCTCATAGGCTTCCTGTGTCAGAGGTTTTCACAACCTTGGATCCTCACATCATCGTTCTCAGCCCAGGGACTTCATTCTCCCTGCCGGTGACCTTTAAACCCCTCCACATGGTAACACAATACAAGCTGATGTAGAGTTATACATGTTCGTAGATCTTCATCTGTGATTTGAAAATATTGTGTGTATTTGTATCAAATGTAGGATGAAGTGAATGTCCATCATGAGGGGTGATGATCGTGATCTTCCTTTCTCATGTCATCTTCTGTTTATGTCTGTCCTGCTGTCTGTCTGTCTGTCTGTTGGGGACAGCGTGACTACGAAGGCACTATTGAGTTTAGAGGTAAAGACTGCAGTTTCCAAGTACGCCTCCTTGCCACCTGTCCTCGTCATACGCTGGAGGTTCCTGACTCGGTTCTGCTGCCCCTCTCTGCTGTGGAACACTCCTCACACACCACCTTCTTGCTCAGGAACACAAGGTATTTGTTAAAAGGAGGCTGGTTGATCTGTTTGAGAATACACCTCACAAGCTATCAGTATCAAATCAGCTCTGTATTGGCTGAAGGCTGTACAGACTTCCTGACAGTAATCTTCCTAACCTTCATGTTGTCTTTGGATCAAATTTGACCTTTTTAAAAAGGTATTATATCAGAAATATGGATCTTTTTCATCAAACTACCATTAAAATAAGATGTTTAGTTTGATGAAATGAATAAATACCACTTTAGTTTTATAGCATTTACTGTCTTCTTGAGAAGACAGTCTTGCTATAGTCTACTGTCTTTACTTCTCTTCTGTCTTCTTCTGGAGGGTGCTACAGGTTTATAAAGACGTGCATCTCCTGACTCCTGATCAGCTTTTACCCATTATCCATCAGGGAGCTAAAGTGTTTTAACACTACGGTCTGTGATTATAAAATTCTAATGACTAAGTGCATTTCACTGAGTACTGTGCATTTTATCCGTTCTATATTTATTTATGAATTACTCAGTTTTTATATTCCGATATTTTTACAGTTCAGTTCAACAGTTTTTAATGAGATGTGATACCTGCAGAATGATCAGAACTGAATTTATTCCTGTTGTAATCTAGCTTTGTTGTGTCCTTGAAATTCAGTTCTGCCCTGCATTATCTTTTCTTTTTTAATTTTATTTAACCTTTATTTAACTAGGAGGATAAATAATAATACCTAACCAAAGAAAAAAGCAAAAGTGCGAAACTGATAATATCGCAGGAAAATAAAGCAGTGACACTGAATATTGAAGACAAGATCCATTTAATTATAGTAAAATATTTCTAGTAAAAAAAAATTTATTTTTCAAAAACTGCTGGTACTAGTCTCTCCCTTTGTAAGACACAGTTGACCTCTACGGTATTAGACAAATGCAAAAAAATACCTGACACGTCCATAATCTGGGAATGAATCAGGAAAGGAAGCAGAGAGTTTTATGGCGAAGCATTTAAAAAGATTGCTCTTTACTCCTTCCGTTTTCTCCTTTGTTATTCCTTATTTTCCTCACCCTCTTCTTCCCACAGTAAACTCCAGACATGCTTCCAGTGGGAATGCACCATGCCATTCCAACTGAGCCCTGAGCAGGGTCGGCTGAATCCAGGTCAGGAGTGTGAGATGAAGGTGGTCTTCCAGCCACAGGAGGCGCTAGTGTACAAGCAACAGGCCTGCTGTATGTTTGGAGAAGCAGGGGACGAGACATGGAGCCACTGCACCTTGCTGCTACAGGGACTAGGTACTCTAACAGAATGATTTTAACTATTCACTGTAAACCATGATTGGTTACAAGGATTTTATCTATTCACTGTAAACCATGTTGGTTACAAGGATCTTAAGAAGGTTCTTACCGCAATGAATCAGTATGCAAGTGAAATTATCAAATGCACGCAGTTTGTAACCTGTTCGGCTCATTGGTTATCTGGTGTCTAATTCAGCCTCATCTGAATTACATCCTGGGAATAAACTTAAATTAACTCCAAAGCTATCAGGTGTGTTTGCATCACCTGAGTGTCTATGGACAGGTAAGACCTATAATTATTTATTTTCAGTCTAAGTAACATTGTACCTGTTGCCATGAGTGAGTAATCTGTAATTAAACACAAAAAAACATTATTTCTATCTTTGCCCGATTATTTTTTAAAATTTATTTACATAAAGAGACTCTTACGTCATAATGTTACAGTAAAAACATTAAACATAACAATCGATGAATTCGCTCAAAAACTCTTAAATAACTACTGCATCACATTTGACAGAAATATCAGAAAGTTCATGTTATTCTACAGTCTTTGTGGGACAGGACCAGGAGGAACATCCGGTGGGGGATTTTGGCTGCAATTCCCCATATGTCCACTAGGGATAGCTGTGTATACAACCTTTGTGATATAAATAAATGTTGTTGGGTTTTTTTTATTAAAATCTTTTGCGCCCAGTAAAAATAGCAATAACTAGGTAGAAACCTGATAATAAGCTTCCGGTGAGAATAACTCTTTCTTCTTTCTCTGACCAGTATAAGGGCTAATTGGACCTTCAAACAAAAAACAAACTGAATAAAGGAGATGAACGTGAAACAGGAACTGATATTCCCTCTTTTCACTGTTACCTATGCTGTCTCTTTTAGCCAAGTACCCATATCTTCAGCTGAGGACTCAAGACACCAAGGATGAAAAACAACAAAATAGTCAAGTTCTGGACTTTGGCACTCTGGCAGTCAGCCAGAGTTTACAGAAACACTTTGACATCGCCAATCCCTCCCCTGTGAGTAGAACACAAAATCACAAAAGACTACATCCACCCTCTCGGCAGCCTCCCGTCCCTTATCTCTGCTCATTCTCTCTTCCAGGTGACTGCCTCTTTTTCTCTTGCACCGCCGTCCGATTTGGTTCCTTTTTCGGGGTTGGAATTCAGTTGTGATGTGACCAAGGGTACGTTGGCACCTGGTGGTTCACTACGGGCCACAGTCACCTATACTCCTGCTGTGGTGGATGCTGTCTCTGTTGCGTATTTATCTCTGAAATGTAGGGGAGCACTCACTGAGAGTCACCTCAAACTCACCGGAGGGTGTGTAGGTAGGTGGACTATGAATGCACACACATTCCCAATCTAAATAAGATTTTGCTTAGAAATGATGAAAATTTTCAACTTAGAAGCTTTCATTAAATGTCTTTGAAATATTTATGATTTTGTAACTAGGTCTCAAGCTTTCATTGTCCTCCTCTGTGGTGGACTTCGGTTGTGTTAAGGAAGGAGGAGTTGTCACCCAGACGGTGGAGCTGGTTAATCCCTCGCCTATTGAGGCAATTTACCAGTGGGATCTGGACTGTAGTGGGCACAGTGTGTTCAAAATCCAGCCAGCGAGTGGTTATGTACGATCGTATAGCCAGACCACATTCAAGGCAGTCTATAGACCTACACAGCCCAACACACATTACAGGAGGGTGGCCTGTCTTGTCATGTACGAGGTAATACACACCACAAACACACCATCATGTCTTTAATCATTCTGCATACCCACACTCCTCCTCCCTGCAGGACCCTCTGTTCCTGGACCTGATTGGTACCTGCCATTCAGAACTCCGGCAACCAGCCATACTGAAACCCAAGCATTTGGTTCTGCTCAACTGGCCCCAGGAACCGAACACACCGGACAGTTCAAGCACCGAGCAGCAAGATCAGGATACACAGGGAATGGTCAACCCTTCAGAGGAGGTCAAGTGTCAAAGAGTGATGGAAGATATGCAGATCTTTCTATTTACATCAACCTCTTCTTCCCAATAGGCCCAAAATCAAGCTTCTACTAGTTTAATCAATTTTTACTGCAAGTATTCATTTTAATATAAACATTGATTTTTGTCACAGCCGAAAGTGTGCATAGACCTCCTTCTAGTTTATATTGGTGGTATTTTGCAGCCGAAATCACTCAAAAAAAGAAATCCTATTTTTGGCACATTTTGGGTCAGTTAACTATCCAACTGCGCCAAAAGAAGATTCCTCCTGGTCCTTTCCCCCCAAAAAAAGTTTTGGTTATCAGAGTCTCTGAGCAAAGTCACTGATTGTTTTGTTTCTTGGTGTTACTGTAATATAATGATGTTAGAGCCTTTTTTTTATCAGGCAAGGTATTTTTTGTGTTTAATCTCAGATTACACAAACATAGTAACAGGTACAATGTCACCGAGACTGAAAATAAATAATTTTAAGAGATAAAAAACAAGATTATTCAAATACTCTGATAGCTGACCTGATAGCTGTGGAGGTAACTGAAGTTTATTTAGAATTAGTAATTCAGGCATGGATTAATTTTAAATAACCGATGAGCAGAAAAATTTATAATCTACAAGAAAGCATTAAATTATGTTGGAAACATATGCCACTAATGACAAAGTTTTAATATTGTCTCTCTAACCTTTTCTATCACCTCAGAGACCAGACATTGTTACTGCTTCTAGAATTCCAATGGAGGAATACTACCAATCCTGTTTGGGCTGCGTTTACCATCCCTCCTCTGGTTCCTCTTCATCGCCTCCACTTCTATCTGTGGTTCCCAGCGAGATACAGTTTAACCAAGAAACATCACCGTCTCTGTTTAAGTCCCCCGCATCCTCTCAGTGTGTCTCCATCACCAACAACAGCAAGGGGATTGTCAGGTACTGCTGCAGGCCGGCAGCTCCTCCCTGCAGAACCACATAATTATGTTTCTATATGAAACCTGATTAGAACCTCATTCTTTTTCTTGCTCAATCTGCCTACAGGCTGGTGTGGACCGCTGCCCCAGACTCTGCCTTCTCTGTATTTCCCTTAACATGTATCTTTGCCCCACGGAAGGTCACCTCATTCAGAGTGACTTATGACCCCAAGCAGCTGAATACTCTGCACTCAGCACAGCTGGAGTGGTTTGCATACTATGAGGTAGAATCTACAAATACTTTATTGAAGAATATCAGTGATTCTCGATATGGGACAAAACAGGTTTAAATTTTCATCATATTTTAAAAGATGTTTAGTTTTACAGATTAACCAAGTCTGTATTTAATCTTCACAATGAGCAGCGATATTTGGAAGTTTTAAAAAATAAGTATTATCTTTGTAAAAACAACAATTTTACAGACAATTATTCTTGAGGGAACAAATAAGATAGTCCTTTAAAAAAAATTCAACAAAGTCCATCTGATGGTGTTGACAGTGACAAACCTGACGTTGGAGACTGACTTGCTATGAACTAGAAAATGTTTCATTCAAAATGTCAACTGAACTCTCACCAATATTGTCAATTAGAAAGACTTAAATAGAACATATTTGGTCACCATAGGAATGTGTTTTGGAAACTACATCTCCAGGGAAAAGAGGGAGTTTTAAAATTAGGCAAAAGACAATATTTAGAACCCAGCTGTTCTGTCCACAAGCTCCCGAAGTATATACTGCCTATATATGAACTAATTCATATCGTTCCAGATCCCTCAGAAATAATTTTTTAAAACTTTAATAATTCTGAAAGCTGATATTTAAGAGGTCATTATTATAGAATCAAATAAATTTTTCCAAGGCATTTAATGGATATTAAACCCCAAACAACAGATGATTCAAATGTTCCTCTATGACAGGGCTATTTAATTACAAATTCAATTGGGCCAGATTTTAAAACCGAGAACCTTAGCTCGGCCAAACCTTTTCACCAGTTGCTAATCACAAACACAAATTAATGTAATGAAAAGCAAGCAACGTTTATTTATGGCTGCCATTAAAAAGAAACAGTATCAATAAGAAAATTACGAAGTGCATAAAAACAAAAAAGTATCATTGCACAGAACCAGAACTACAGTATAGTAATAACAATAACATGTTTTCACTTTTGAAAGATCAAAATAAAGATTTTGGTGCACAAAAACAATAAAGGTGTATCATTGCGCAGAACCATAGGTACAGAACATTAGCACTTTGAGATTTGATCCAAATGTAAAGTGCATTATAAATTACATTTATTATTATTATTATTATTAGCATTAGCATTAGCATTAGCATTAGTAAAGATTTTTTTCACTTAAAGAACAAAATTAAGTTTTTGGTCACTTCTGAATCTGGCACTTCATAGTGTATTAAACTGAACAAAAAATATTAGTTCACAAACCTATAGCAAATGATAACAACAATTAACACACAGGCATACAATGTCTCCTACTGTACACTGAGGGAATGTAAATACATTAGTTTTAAATCACATGTGTGATAAGGCAGGCATGGCTTTGTTACACATCCCACAGTATGTTTATATGTAGGCTACAGTTATTCTGTTGAATTTGTTAATGGGAGAAATTACATATTTTGTTTTGAACGGGAGCAGTGACTTTTGGCTAATGAGATGTCAATGCGATCCGAAAGCATTTGTGCAGAGAACTGTCTGTTAAGGAGCAACGAGAGCTGCTCTTTATTGAGTTTATGTGTGAAAAGCTTGATTCACATGTGCACCGTGGTTGTTACCTTCTTAACATTAGGGAACGGGTCTATGTTGATGTCAATCCAAAACTTAGCTGGCCCGTTTGAATGAAGCTCCTGTCCCATGGTTGTGGATGACTGTATGTCGACAAGTTCGAGAATAAATTTCTCCTCGTCGATGGAAGGGATCACTTTTTTTTTGATTTGACGGAAAAGTCCCCTTCTATTGCAACAGTGAACGGGTTTCTGGCAAAGCCCATCACCTCTGCAGGCAGAGCAAGTCCATCCAATCCACCAGCAATGTTGGATTTCAGCCTGGAAATGAAATCTGTGGTTGCATCCGTGATTTGTGCTGATGTTGAGATGTATTTGTGGTGCGTAGGAAAATTCAGCATTCTGCCTGTGCTCAAGTCAGTCGCAAAAAGATCCCGATCACAACAATGCGTTGCATTGTGGGTTGAATGTTGTTATGACTGGGCCACTCAAGGGTGGCTTCTGGGCCGCATGTGGCCCGCGGGCCGGCAATTGAATAGGCCTGCTTTATGATATCCATGACTTAGGCACATATATGGGACATGTCTCTGGCGATGACTGTTCATTCAACTAGCATCTCTGTTCATGACACAGAGCTGATATCCCGCCATCCTTGTTTTCACTGGGAAGGAACATTTGGCTCACAAGGAGTGGAAAAATTCAACTTGAAAATCTTAATGATGGGGTTGGTTGTTTTCTCAAGCTGGAGAGCTAACCCAGAAGGGGCTCCTTCTCCATGGCCTCCATCAACATCACCAGAGGACTTTGTATTAAAAGGAGATGAGAATGATGTTCACCTGGGTCTCTTTGTTGCCCCCCATAGAATAACTGGACTAAAACACCTGCAACGCTGTGACCGACTTCATAATCCTGAAATGTGCCGACAATGGACAACATTCTCATGAGCTACTGTTGGATGGATCTTCCATGTCCTGGAACTGGTTCAGTGGTTGCTTGAGGAGAGTTTCATAGGAGTGAAAGTCATCATTCCCGACCTAGTGAAGCTTCCCTTTGTAAATACATTTTTTGCATCCAACTAGCTTTTTTCAGTTTGCCCATGTTTTGTTAACTTGTCCAATTTATATTTTAATGCTTTAACCTTTGAGGAGTGTCTCTTCCTAGGTTTAATGTCTTTTGTAGTTGCCTTCTACTCCTCTGCTCCTCAAATATAGATGTCTGAAGGAGTGTTGGGATCTACATCTTGCTGACTCTGTTATGCCCTGAATCTGCATTATCCACACTTTGTGCTTGTTTTCCAAAATACTCATGCCACATCCTTTCTTTCAAATGATAGATGTTTCAATTTTTTTTACTCGTTACCGCCTCTTTTTCTTTCTTTCCCTCTCCTCTCCTCTCCTTCAGCTCAGTTTTTCTTACTGAGCTCAGTATAAACTTTTTTCTTTTAATTTTTGTTGAAACTTTGTGTTCCTTTTCTTTCACTCCTCCATTGACAACTTTTCACGGGTCATTCTATCCTCAAATGCATACTAATCAATATACTTTTCTAATGGCTAAACAAAGGAAAGAAGTACAAATACACTCAATCAACTATCCGTTGTAAAATAAGCACTCGGTTCCAAACACAAAACTATACAAAAACTACAAATGGTTTAAATTATGGGTGGACATGTTCTGTCCCTGACCTTAAGAATCACTGATATTTAAGACCGTAATTCTGTGGGTACATTGTCTTATTTGTCTGTGGTCCCTCTTTAAGAGGTCAGACTGTTTCATGTTTCTGCCTCTCTCTTCTCATTCTCCTCTGGGTGTTGCAGGATGATCATCACACTGATGAAGTGCCGTGTCCACCTTGGTGTGTGACTGTCAGGGTCATAGGTCACTCCTTTCAGTCAGGCATTGAGCGTTTCATCCCCTGCTGCTCCTTGAAGCCTACTCTAGTGGTGAGACACAAGCACAAGACAAAAAATTGTATTGTTTTTTTCTCTTTTACTGCGGCTCCTCTGGTCCAGTCAGTCCCAAACACCAAGTCGGACCCCAGATTTTATTTTGGTCATAAAATAAAAAACAAAAAGTGGTTCTCTAGATATAAAGTTCAGGAAACTGCCCAGGTCCTTACTTATCACCAGTAATAAAATTATTTCAATGAACAGAAAACATTAGGATGGTATTTCATTCTGCTGGTTATTGTATGTTAAGGCTTACCTGATAACTACGGCATCGGGTTTGATAGAAATTCCACAATTTATGTTGTTCTACATAGTTTTTATGGGACAGGATGACGAGGACTCCCCATTTTTGCCAAAATGTGCCCAAAATGGGAGAGGGATTTTGACTGCAAAATGCCTCCTGTGTCCACTGGAGGAATCTACATTCAAAAAACATCAATGCATGGCTGTGATATAACAGTGGTGGACCCAGTTTATATTTTTTACCTGCCTGCACTTATTTATGGTTAGTGCCAAAATCTGTAGAAACCATTTTTTAATAGTACATGCATTTTGATCTTGCAGCAGATAAAGGTTTTTTCGTTTTTTCACTTGCGCGTGCGCTTGTGACCTCCATCGGCACTCTTTGAGAGACTAACCTATAATTCTTTATATTTTTTTCTCATCAAAGTGGGCAAGATACACCTTATGTAAAACACAGAGATGAGGTAAGACAAACAAGGATGAAAGGACAACGTCAATGAGCTGTGTAGTGAAATTTGTTTGATGCACTTTTGTTAGTCCACACGTTAATGAGTACTGAGAACCAAACATCGAGCAGTGATGTTGACCTCAAACACAGGTTCAGCAGCTACTGGTGGCCCCAATCAACACTGAACTTCAGGTCGTGGAAGTTAGTGTTGTGTTGGGCCAGAGTCATGCAGCAAGATCCCACCAGTTCACAAAGCCCTCTCCATAGTCAAGCAGAGGCCAGACAGCTCATCCAGCCCCACCAGGCCGTGGAAAATCATCCAGGACACTCTGCTATTACTGTTGTTTTTGTTGTTGTTTGTTTTAGTTATTGCAGTTCTCTCCCTTGTCACCTCAACCCCTCTCAATTTTGCCCTTTCTTTCCATGGTCTAGACCTACCAACATTTCCGGTCCGGTTGCCTCGTCTCATTCAATAATAAGTAAAATTCAGATTAGGCAACAGGAGGAGTATGATAGACTCTAATTTGACAAAAACTGTAAGGCACCCAGACCTGCATACTGCATGCTAGCTTGCTGGACAGGACCGGTTAAAAGAAAAATAAGTAAAAGTAAAAAATTCTTAGTGATGGACAATAACAAAATTTATTATTCACACAAGTACTGCACTTATGTACAATTTGATGTAGTTTCATATTGTATTAGGATGTTTTTGTAATCATTTTCCTGCTGCATTAATATGTAGATATATGTTACCACTGTAGATGTTAAAACTAAAAGTAATGTGATTTATGCTGTTGAATAGTTTATTCTATAAGATATTCATAGATGATTTATAGCATTGTTGTCCTGTGAGAACAATGTATCTCTAAAAAGTCAACTTTTAATAAGATTGAAGATGGTTTTTAAATTATTTATTTAAAGGCTCAGAAAGTACCATTTAGGTTTTATTTATGGGTATCTCTTTGAATAAATGAAATATAATATTCATGACACATTAATGTTGTTTGTGTACTTTCGGCTGAAAACGAAAATGAATATATTTTTACGTTTGTTTAGAAAAAGCCCTTTTATCTCCATAGGAAGGGATCCTAACTTTCACATGGAAGCCCATATGAGAGTTAGGATCCTGGAGGCTGGCGGCATTGGCCATGTGCTTCAAAGCGTTCCATCCCTGCCCAGACCTACCGCTTCCCGGGGATCGCGCCATCTGTCCTCCCAGGGAGTGATTACTCCGGAGACAGCAGCCGTACGTGGCACATCATGGTGATTTCAGAGGGTAAACTGGTCGGACCCCACCAGAACGAGTGCTCGTTCCCCAATCACGTTTCCTCTGCGTTGTGACCCAGGTCGGCTTAGGAAAAATTCAGGGATAGAAGGTGGCAGCGCCCTCCCCGGCCACATTTTACACACTGGACCTTGAAAAAATGAACTTTAAACTTGTAATCTAAAAAGTAACAAGTAATGCACCTGTCAGATATACAGTTTGTATAAAAGTAGAAGGTCTAACATCTTCTACTGAGATGAAGTGGATTAGACTTATTAAATAACATCAAATGTAAATACTCAAGTAATTTATAAAGTACCTTAAATATGCACTTAAGTACAGTACTTGAGTAAATAATTTTTGTTTTTATTAAGATCTAACATTGTTTACTGTAAAAATGTTGCGAAAACAAGGCAGAAGCTGGATTATCGGCCTGTTCAGAAGAACATGTAATGATCTTTAAAAAAGCCTCGTCCAGCAACAGCTTTGCTTTGAGAAGCACAGAACACTTCTTCTTATTGTGAGAAGATACTAACTGTAATATTTTGGTTTTTTTTTAGGTGTTCCCAGGCTGTAGTGTTCTGGCCTATCAGACTGCACTCCTCCAGAATAGTGGAGACCAGCCCTTCACCTTTTGCCTGAACCACAGCTCAGATCCTGGCCCAGAGGAATCTGTGACTTTAGTGCCAAGATGTGGTTTGGTCCGGCCTGGGAGTCACCAAATTCTTACTCTCAGAACAACTCCCTCAGAGGACAGTCCAAAACAGGGGTTCAGTTTGCGCATTCAGCTCAACACAGCCCACCACGTAAAGGTGCTCCACAGATTAGATGGAGGAAAAATACAAATATTCCCACCACGTGGTTCTTACTGATCTGTGTCTCCATCATGTAGGAGCTGACTGTTGTCAGTGTGGTGGAACAGATGTGTTTGTCACTTGAAGGAAAGGGCAGCATATATTTCCAGCCTACAGCAGTTGGCTCGCAAACGCAGCGCTCCCACTACATCAGGAACCTCAGTCGCTTTCCTCTCAGGTTGGTCTGCAAGCTGGTTTATCACAGTGCTCATCGTCCTGACAGGTTCCGTGTATTATGTAATTATTATTATTAGGATTATTATTATTATGGAACTGTCATGGCCACTGCTTCCCCAGATTGTTCGTGTTAATGCGATAACTCAAAATATATTTAATGGTTCATTTTACAATTTTATTCTTACATTGACCGTAGTGCGAAGAAAGAACTGGATTGATTTTGGGAAAGGTCGATTGTATATTTCAAAGATTAGGGAGATATTAATCTCCAAAAGTTTATGCGCCATAAATTCTCAACTGTTAGTCCGATTTAGTTCATATTTGGTGTATATGAATCAACTTGAGATTTACCTTTTTTTATATTGTATTTTAACCTAATAGTTATATTTTACTTATTCGGGGAGTGTTTTTACGAAAACGGAAATAACTTAAATTTAGTTTGAAGAGTCCAATCAGGGGAAATGGAAAAGGAGTCCTCAGATCCTCAGTTGTATGTATATACATGATATCCTTTAAATTTTCATATTTTTACCCATATATTATATTTCAGACTTTATAAGCACACTCATTTTAAAAAGATTTAGGAGTGGAAGGCAAGAGTAGAATTCAATTGGCCAGAATAACACGTATCTATCTGTGCACGTGACAATAAATGCTTTGAATCTTGAATCGGAGTGTTTGTGGTTTGGATTTATCCCCAAATCATTCACCTTATTTACAGCAGGCTGTGTGTGGTTTTCCTCTGTGACAGATACCAGTGGAGCATCCGGGAGGCAGACCAGCATCTCCTCTGTGTTGAGCCTCAGACTGGTGAACTGCATCCCAACGACATCTCAGTGAGAGACTGAAAGATACATGCAGGCAGTTACATTGACCGATTAAAACAGATTTGGATTTATTTGGTTTTCAAAAATATCTTTCCTGACTTGATGTTCCAGGTCCAGATGTGGTCCTTCAGTCCTCTGACAGATCAAACATACATCTTCACACCTTCTCTAACCTACTGGCCAATCCAGACACCCGGATTTGACCAGATCCAAAGGATCCTTAAAGTGTTGGGAATGGGCTGCATAGGCTCAATAGAGGTGGGCTTGGTATTCAGCATTCGTGAATTTATTTGTGAATGAGTCTACACTGGTTGACCATAACATTACAGTTGGAGGTTTATCCGATCTTACAGAGGAGCTACTGTGGCAAAACCTGCTGAAACATTAATGCTGATTCTGGTTGTATATCCCAGAACACATAGTGACATCACAGCTGTTTTGGTGACAGAAAAGAGACCGACACAATATTAACCAGATGGCTTTAATGTTATGGCTGATTGGTGGGTGTATGTCAAATTGGAAGAAAATCATCTACTGTTGCACTCTGATTTCTGGGTCTTGAATAACTGAACTAAGCAGAGTACTTGTTTTATTCTTCCGCAGCCAGAGAAAACAGCCCTGGATCTTGGAGAGATTCTTGTCGGAATATCTCGGACCGTCAAGGTTCCTCTCGTGAACAATAGCCCCTGTCCTGTCTCGTTTTCTCTCTCTCTGCAGCAGACCTTTCTAGATGAGAAACCTACTGATGACCCAGAGACTGTGCCATGTGGTATTTTATGTTGTTGTATTCTCGCTGGTCATGTTACATTTGCATATTTTAGCATGTTGTCAATAGAGTGAGCATGGTGAGGAGACCTCCCTCATTGGTCATACTTCAAAATTATTTGAACATCTGAGACAAATTTACACAAGTTGTATCAGCACTGCAGACTTGACATGTCCTGTTTGCTGCTTGTAGCCCTGCAGCTCGGCTTTGAGAGGGGAACCCTTGCTTCACAATCCACAATGCTGCTTCAATCCACAGTCATACCTCACACACGAGCCCAATACCTATGGACCATCAGCTACCAGACCTTGGATTCCTGTGGTAGATAAAACAAAAAAGAAACACACACACACACTACAAATTAAAACATATTCACGTAATGTTTAAGAATTCTTTATATCTGTCTGTCCAGGCTGTGTAACTTCCCCTCCTCAGGCTGTATGTGAAGTGCGGGCTAAGAGTGAGTTTCCCACCCTGAAGGTGGTAGATGTCTACATTGGTGGCAGCCTAAGCAACCTTAGCAAGAAGCATCTCTGGAGACTCTTTTCATTGGACAGCCTCAACCAGCACATGCGGTCCAGGCCTTCCCCCAAAGAGCTCACCTATAAAACTCCCACCAGGCACAGGTTGGAGGCATAATCAATCAATCAAATTCTATTTATATAGAGCCAATTCACAACAACTGTTGTCTCAAGGTGCTTACCAAAACAGAGCAGGTCTAGACGTAATTCATTAGCTTAAACCATACCCAAATACTCTGCAACCGCATTCATCCAGCTTGTACTCCACTTTAAAATCAGAATTCAATTGTTTATTCACTACAAGGTGGAAATCTAATAATACCTGCTTAACACACATCTTTGGAATTAAGGCTGGGTGATTGTAGCTAAAACGAGAGCTTGCGATTGTGATTCTCTCCACGATTTTACCTTTCAGTTTACCTCATATCGCCCTTTGTCATGTACATGGGAAATTAAACGTGCCATTCACTTGCCATTAGTAAGTAACACAGATCGTGGCTCGGTAACGCAGATATATGTAAATGCAGACACTAAAGGGTTAATTATTGCAGCTCTCCTGCGCACTAGAGCACGGCCTGGGTACTTTTGTCGAAGTCCAGGACATTAGTGACTGGGCCCTGGCCGAATCCAGCGGGCCCTCTGTTTTCATGTCCGAAACCGCCCTGAAAGTAAAAATATTCTTGTCTTATCATTGGAGGGAATGGTATTGACTCGAGGAGTCCCAGGTGTCTTGCTTAAATATATGGGTTTATTACAGACAAGTCTATTATAACTCTGCTCAGGCAGAGTCTCATACTGAAATCTTGCCATTCAGATACAACTGCACCATTATATGCAATTTCAATTATACAATTATACAATGTCATGATGTTCTACTATCCCGCACCCTTCAGACAGCATGGCGCACACATCATTTGTCAGACATAACACGGAAAGACCTCAGAAACAAGCCAAGCAAAAAGAATGTTTTCATTCCCATATCAGTCTTCTCCTGGCTCTATGCCCCTTAAAGCTGGTGTTTCAACACATCAAACACAAACATTTCACTCTGTCATCAGCAGTTATAAATATACTGAAAATGTTAGGATAGTGGAAGCGGATGCCTCTTCCCTCATGTGTTGGTTTGTTGTGCTCAACCAAAACATGTAATGAGCATTTGGAGAAAGAAAAATGGTGGCACTAAAAAAAACAACCCATGCAAGTAGATTGATCTCAGTTTCACCAATATTTAAGGTCTTCCCATTCCTGCTAACGTTTTGGTTATTATGCCTTTGATGTCACTATGTGAGGATAAAATGATAAAAAAAAGACAAAAGTGAATGGAGAATGGAGTAAATGGAAAATGTTGCCCCCCATGTGTGGATGGCTAAAAAACTTTATCTTAGTGGTGTTTTCACAGTGGTTGCAGTTTCCACATCTGTAGTTTCCTTTTATGTTGAGCCGTGTGTTGTTGGGTTTTCTGGGTGGAAAGGTGTGAACCAGTCCGATGGTCGTTGAACGTCTGCATAAAGGCGTGGGGGTCTTCTTGTGATCTCACGCATCGATGCGTGAGATCACAGTCAGTAATGACCACTTTTAGGACTGCCTTTGCATAGCTGTAACCCTTCAGACAAGGGGAACAGCAGCTGTGCCAGTTTATGCAGTTTATGGGAGGAACAATTGATCTACGCCACAACTGCAAATCCATTGAAAAACAAAATCTAATTGTGTAAACAATTGGATGATATCCTGTTTATTGGATTTGAACGACAGACATATTGTTTAATCTCCACCATATTATCTTCCTGCTCAGATGAGGGCATGATAGCAGAAACTTTAGCAGGAGTTGGAATAAAACCAAACGCATTTGTGAAAGTTAGATCAGACTACTTGCATGGGTTGTTTTTGTTAGTGCCACCTTTTTTTTTTCTTTTTATACTGAAAATGTGTGTTACCATTGAGGAGCTGCCTCATTAGACTACATCCGGAACTAAATCAAAATCCCTCCAATCTATCGGTTTCCCTGAATGTTTTCAGTAGATCAAAACTTTACCAAAGACAAGTTTTGCTTGACGTCCTCATTGGTTGAAGCTCGGCTACTATGTAAGAATTTACCTTGAGAAAAGTAACACATAGCCAATGCTGAGTTCAGGGGCTGATTGTGCTGTAACATAATAAACATCCTCCAATAGGGAACAATTACAGAGGTCAACACAGAGACACAGACAGCAGGTCCATCATTTCTATTTACTTTTGCACTGGGTTTCCACCACAATATCTCAAAAGGATCATGCAAATTTGAACCCTAACAAAATATTCTAAATATTTTATTGTAATTTTATAATTATTAATAATTATTATTATATAATATATAATAATTACATTTTCACTGGTTCTTTCACAACTAATCACCCAGCCCTAATTGGAATTAATATCCTGTTTGTACATTTTTATTATTAGGAGTATGACCTTGTCTTCTCTTCTCTTCATGTTTCTAGTGTGCGCGCCTGTCCCTCCATCTTCACTGACGTGATGGTGGATTTCAACTTCAGTGCTGCTCCACTCAATTCAGATCCGTCAGTGTTTGTGTTGATGTTTAACAACCCCGGCTCCATCCCTGTTGACTGGTGAATAAATAAACAAACCACCACTTAAACAAAAAAACTTATTTTTCCTGTTTTCATTAAAGCTTCCTTTAAGGAAATAATAATGACTCAAAGTACAAATGATGCATCACAGCCATGGTGCATCTTCCAGTCAAGCACTTACAGGGACCTACATATATGTGGTAGGTCCAGTGCAGTACATTTCATTTGTAGACTTTATCTCATCATCCAAAATGGTACATCCTCATTTGTTAAGAACCTGAATTACCTTAATGTTCATCCTCTAATTGTTATTTACCCGAAAAGTGGGTATTATGGAATTGCAATCGATGTTGCATTCACCGCAGATCCTTCGTCTTAAGGCTATGATTCGAAAATATTGAGCCTATATAGCCAATCAGAATCAGCAGGTGGGAAGTTAGCGCTTCTGCCTCACAGCAAGAAGATACCGAGTTCGAAGTCACCTCTTACAGCCTTTCTGTGCAGAGTTGGCATTTTCTTGCCGCGTCTCCATGGGTTCTATCTGGGAACTCCGGCTTCCTCCCACAGTCCAAAAACATGCAATATAGGTGAATTGATGACCCTTAATGCCCGTGAATTAAACAGCAGGTTTAGTGTAAAAGTGTTCAGTCAGAACTTGAGTCCTGTGGCACCGTAGGGTTTTGTCAGCTCATCTGTCCTTAGCTATGAGGAAAAAGGATAATGACCCCTCATGACTATTATTCAGAGATTAAAGTACTTGAAGAGCAGAAACAGAATCACAGTTTGGTCATGAGACCGTTCTGTGTAACTGAAGTCTAAACTGCTCCGACTGATGCAGACGGAGCAGTCCGCATCAGTCAATATTCCTGAGGTCTGTTTGATCCCAGGAAGTTTATTGGGGTCAAACAGATGTCTTATCAGTCTATTTTAGAACAAGCTAAATTAAAACAGGCCACCAGAGTAGTTACTGATCCAGCTGATGGTCTACACTCTATCAAATTAAATACATTTAAAAATGCGTTCATCCCTGTACCAATAAACCCTTAAAAACGCCAAGAACATGGTTAGAATATTAACTAGTTTAATTTTAAACCTTTGTTTATACTCATGTTTTGTATATTAGATTTCTGGCTTTATGGCAGCAAGGGGGAAAAGCCCCGGACAGGTTTCTCACTTTGTGGGACATTTATATTTCCTTTCATACGTGTGAAATATGTGTGAACCAGTTTATCTCAGTTTATGTTTAAAGTGCAGCATAAAAGCAGACTGACGTATATAACTATCTAAGGATTTGACGGCTGATGAAAATAGAAGTTACACTGTTTGTTTCTACCATCAGGGCGTTCTTGTTTCCAGAGGACCAACAGATGGAGTTGGAGTACTGGGCTGAGTCAGGAGCGCTGAGCAGCATGGACCTATACCAGATGAAGGTCAGGCACCTCCAACTCTATGAATAAAATGTATTTACAGTATAATATATAACCTTTTACATTTTTTAAACTAGATACAGATATAAAAATCAGACATCTTCACCTTCCCTGCAGGTTCAGCTCAACCAGGTGTTCAGCGTTTCCCCTCGTTCCGGAACTTTGCTACCTGGGAAGCAGAGGGCGGTACGCCTCAGCTACAGGTCTGAGGATCCTATACATAATGATAATAATTATGTGTTTATTAAGTTATTTCAACAGCGTGTCAAAATTCATTAATATGCTGTCTTTTTTTAGCGGAATTCTCCTCTACCAGTCACCACATTCCAAAAATAATTCAAAGTAATCTGAACATTTGTCCATCACAGGCATGACTTTGTTGGGACGGATCAGTTTCCTGTCGTGTTGAAACTCTCTCATGGCAGAGAGATCATGGTGAGGAGAGCTCCATTTAAATTCACGCAACAACAAGAAGGGAAAAAAACATGGCTTTGCTTTACTGGTAGAATCAGTTTCTTTGGTTGTTCACAATCCTTTCACTAAAATAATGATATTTCTTTATATAATCTTTAAATTAACCCTTTAGCGTCCTGCTCAACTATTTACAAAATTGTAAATAGTTGAGCAGGACTACAAAATTTGAGTCACTACTCATTGAATAATTTGACTGAACCTGTTTATAATGTTATCAAGTGGCACCATATATATTCTACAAAGTATGGGATCAAGGATGGAGCCCTGGTTCATGCCACAGGTCAAAGGAGCGACCTACGAGGAGTTATTAACCTTGGCTATTGAGAAAGTCTTATTCAATAAGTAGGATTTTTTTTGGCATATGAAAGCATGTGAAGACTTACAAAACAGAATTCTGTAACCTGGTGGAAGCAAAAAAGGTCTAATAGTTTTCTAAAGACTGCACAGTGCTAGATTTCGATTTAAAGATGAAACAAAACATGTGTTAACGTCATTGCCAATGGTTGTAAATTGTGCATAGCTGTGCTAAATGGAGAGTCCTCCTCGTCGAACTTTGTGGTATTTCTATCAAATGTGATGCAGTAGTTATCATAGAGTTTCTGCACAAATTCAATTATCGTTTTGATTCATGGGTGTTACTGTAATATAAGGATGTTAAGAGCCTTTTTAATCTCAAAAAAATAAAAAATAAATAAGATGATTGAAATATTTAAATATTTTTTGTGTTTAATCATAGATTACTCACACATAGTAACAGGTAAAATATTACCAACAATGAAATTACATTGTTTTTGGTATTACCTGTCTATAGACGTCAACTACACCTGATAATTGTGAAGGTGGATAATGTACATTTATTCTGTGTTTGTATTTCAGGTGAATATTAACCGGTGGGATTAACGTCTTGTGTTTTGGTTGTGTGTTCAGCTGAACTTCCAGGGGGTGACGGTGGAGAGAGACAGACCATATCTTCACTTTGTCTTCAAGAGACACGTCTTTACTTCTGTAAATGTTGGAGACTGTGCTCCTCCGAGGCAGGTGTGTGTTGATTTCTCATTCATAAAAATATTTTAGGCCTGGTTTATGTAGAGTGAGTTGATATATATTGCACTGATAAGATTACATTTATTAACTCATATTCAGTGAATCATTATCTAACTTTGCTCCACTGGTTGACCACTGAAGACTTGAACATGACTGAATATGAGTTCCTCCATTAAAAACACTGCAGGTGTATGAGCTACACAACGGTGGTGCTGTTTCGCTCCAGTACGAGGTGGACCTGGCCGTGTTGTCACAGCTACAGGCGGACAACTTCAACCATCCAGTGTTGGGTTGCCTCAATCCAAAGGGAGAGATCGCGCCTGGGAAGACCACTCCGCTTGAATGGATCTTCTCTCCAATGGAAGCTAAGATGTACCGGGTAAGGGAGGAGCCAAACTACCTCCTGTCACTCACTAAGGCCTCAAAGTCTTTATACAACTGGTTTTAGCTCCTTTCATTGTAGGCAGCAGATTACTGTGAGTGTATTTTCTCTCTGTATGTTTTCTCCATAGCATTATTAGATGTTAGATATTTTAAATTATATTAGTTCGAGATTAGTTTAGATTAGATAACATCAGTTAAGATTAATTTAGATGAGATCTAATCAGATCAGATGGCAGCTGCATAGCTTAGTGGGTTACACCGCTGTGTAACGCCATTCAATCTCATGCATTAGTCAAAAGAGGTTGTGGCAGAAATCCAGTGTGGACCTTTAGGCAAGGTCCTTAGTGTTACAGCCTACCCAGCCATAGCTACAGGTCGCAAGTCCCGGATAAATAGAAGGGTTTGTTTCAGGAAAGGCATCCAACGCAAGAACCTATGCCAAATTAATATGCAGAACAAGACGATCCGTTGTGGCGACCCTTAAAAAGGAAAGGAAAGAATTTGCAGATCCAATCAGATCAGTTAGATTAGATCAGTTTGGATTCATTTAGATTAGATCCAGTCGGATTAGGGCAAATCAGATTAGTTTAGATTATATTACTTTAGATTCATTTAGTTTATATCAAATAAAATCAGATCAAATTAGATAATTATAAAATAGATTAGTTGAGATAAAATTAGTTAAGATTCTCATTTTGCTCAGATTAGATGAGATAAAATGAGATTAGATAAAATTGTATCAGATTAGAACAGATCGAATCATTTTAGATTAGATTAGGTCAGATTAATTTAGATTAGATATGTACAGCAGATACATTTTTAGAAAAAATCAGATCACATTAGATTAGGTTTGATCAGATTAAATAAAATAAGGTTAGAGCTGATCCGATTTGATTACATGAAGACCATACAGTATGTAAAATTAGATTTAATATAAACATTAATATGTTCATATTATATCACAGAATGTCTACAGTTATCAGAGTAACAACATGTCTGATCTAATGGACTGTATTTTCCCTGATATTTTTTCTATAAACAGATGGATGTTCCTATCCATGTTGAAGACGGAGACTCTACTCTGGTGAGGTTTGAAGGATGTGGATTAAATCCCTTTGTGCTGGGTTCCAAAGGCCTGTGTAGCAGCAGTGATACTGAGACACAGGAACCCGGTGACCAGAGGCGGCCCTTTCCAGGACAGGTGAAAGCAACTCTGTTTTTTGTCCATGATATTTTTATTTTATTTTATTCCAGTGAATATCTGTTTACTACAGCCCCACTAAAGGATGTATTCAGGGTTATCCTTCACCACCAGTCCACATCTCCCAAAAAACCCTCAGCAGAAATCATAAAAATTCACACATGCTCAGGGGCCATTATGGCCTATGACATCAAACTCCAGATTGTCCACATTGCTGGGGAACCTCCATCTCCTTTCTACAGCCCCTCTGCTCTGCTCAACACCTTCCAGCCTCTCACACTTTTCTCTTTAAAGGACAGAAAAGACAAAATGGCCAAATTGAAGCCATTATCTTGTCCTATTGACACTATGGCTGCCAATTTTCTGAAAGAGGATTTTGGTAGGGTCTGTCTTCCTATTTTATCCATTAAGAGCTCTTTTTCCTCTGGTTTAGTCCCTCCTCCTTTAAGCACGCTGTGGACGTATGCTTAAAGGAGGAGGGACTAAGCGTCCACGCTGTGGACGCGTGGACGCTGAGTTCTAAGCTCAGCTTTTAAGAACTCTCTTCTTAAAAGCTGAGCCTCGATCCCGATGATCTTATTCATTCCAGATCCATCTCTAAACTACCATTTCTTTCAAAGTTTTTAGAGAAATATGTTTACTTACAGTTGATGTCTCTCATGGACACATGCAACACATTTGATCATTTTCAATCAGGTTTTGGTCCACGTCACAGCACTGAATCTGCATTCTGTACGGTGACTAATAACCTCTTACTTGCAGCTGATGCTGGCGACTGCACGGATTTAATTATTTTGGATCCGAGGTGACACTGTAGATCATGCAATCCTGCCGGATTGTCTTGAAAAGTCGTTGGGCATCAGATGGACTGCTTTAAAATGGTTCAAATCCTACTTATCTAACAGGTCTTTCTATATCACCATGGGTAATGCCTCCTTTTCCTCAAGGCTCCTTCGTTGGCCTTTTACTCCCTGCCTTAGGAGCTGAGGCTTGCAGAAGCAGTATCATCATTTAAAACACTTCTAAAAACACATCTTTTGAAGAAAGCTTTTTGCAATTTAGACTTAAAGTCTGATTTCCCAGATGGTCTCTATTGGTTCTTATTATTTCTAATTATTTATTGTCATTGTTGGTGTCTTTAATCCCTTTTTTTTCATATAAATCACCTTTTTAACTTTGTTTTGAAGAGGGCTATACAAATGGAATTTATTATTTTAATAATTACTATTTTTATTATTATTTTTATTACAGTATGTCCACATCAGCACTAACAGAGTTTACAGTAGTGTGGGTATCTGTGTCCATAAACACAGATTATGTAGTTTAGCCTTTATTTATATCCTAAAAAAGCCAGGGATATTATGGAATGGTCATCGCCGCTGCAGCGTCCACTGCGTCTGTATCATCCGCAACCAATCCTTTGTTTTGACACAATAACTAATAACCTGCTTCATGGATCACTTTAAAAATTTAACTCCTTCATAGACTTGAACATGTCCTTTGTATGTTTCCAAAACCAGGATGAGTTTTAAGGTTTTCCGGCCATAATATGTCAACAGTTGTTCTGATTTAGTCCAAATTTGTTGCATAATTGACTAGAGGAGATCTATTCTGTATATATCATATTTTATATTTTACTGTAATAGAACATATTTTATTCATAGGGGTAAGCTTCTTCTTTTTTTATGGAAAACACTATTTTGTTTTGAACATAACTTCAGATTTAATTTGAGTAGTTCAATCAGGGGCATTACTTGTACAACGCAAGGGATTGGGGGCTTTTGGGTATTTACCCTTGCTGTCATGGATGACAGTCTAGGTCTAGCTAATGTCTTAAAGAAATAATGAAATGCATAAAAGAGCTGAAAATATTAAATAGAGAATTGATATCTAAAATAGAGAATATTATATGCATTCAACTCAGTGTGTGTCTGTGTGTACTTGTGTTGAGGTGGTCTTCCTGTCTGAGGATACTGTCTCTCTGGGCAAAATCCCTGTGGGCTCACGATCTTCCAGAATCCTCTTCCTGACCAACGTGTCTGAGTCTGACACCTACCACTATACATGGGAAACGAGCAGTTGGCAGGTACAGACAGGTGGACATGGAGCCTGTCAATCAGGTTATACACGTGTGCAGATTTCCCATACTGAGCAAGAAAGACACAGGTGGTCCTTCTTTCTTTCCTCTAGTTATTTTGTAATGACATGAGGTTTATTGGCTCAGATGGTTCAGATACATCCAGAGCAAGGTCGTCTCCATCCAGGACAGAGTGCTCTCTGTGTCCTCACCTTCACCTCTACTGACCACCCCGCTTACTATCAGCTAGATGTCCTCTGTCAGGTACTAAAACGAAATGTCTGTGTATTTAAAGCTGCCATGCATCTGTTTTTAGGCCTGATAATATAAAACCTCACTTCTTCTATCCTCTGCAGGTTCTTCAGGAAGCCACACTGACGCAGTACCATGATGCTTTGCAGCGTTGGGAAGAAGAGGAGGAGAGGCGAAAGGATGAATTCATTATTACTGATAAAAATCCTAAAAGAGGCCCACGGGCTCTGAGGGATAAGGTCATCTGTCAAATTCCAAGCCACCATGTTTTTGACACCAACGTAAAACTTCTTCTTCAGTGTGTTTTCCCTTTGTCTTGTTAAAGGAACTTGTAGCAGTGAGAAAATTACCCCCACTCAGGAAATATAAGGTAGGCAGTAGATACAGTTTTATGGAAAAGTATCGTAAACGTTTCTGATTCATTCT
Organism: Lophius piscatorius; assembly: GCA_009660295.1. Classification (NCBI taxonomy): domain Eukaryota; kingdom Metazoa; phylum Chordata; class Actinopteri; order Lophiiformes; family Lophiidae; genus Lophius; species Lophius piscatorius. The sequence goes on along the minus strand of VRLP01005445.1, from coordinate 427 downwards.
ATTCTGTTTTTAAAACATAATATGGTTATGTTGTAGAAAAAGCAAAGAGTAGAAAAGAGTAAAATATGAGTACATGCCATTTGAGTACATCATGATAAAATATAGATCTCCTCCAGTCCATTCATTTTCAATAAATTTGGACTAAATAAGACAAACAGTTGAGAAATGATGGCCCAAAAACATTGACATAATGCTCCCCCTAGTGTAGGAAATATAAAACAGACCCTTGCAAAAATCTATCCAGTTGTTCCTCACACTAGGGTCTATGTGGGTATAAAATGTGAAAATGATCCATGAAATAGTTTAGAGTTATCGTGTTGAAGAAAAAAGGTGATCTACCTCTTAAGTCACCAGTATCCGCCCACCTTTAGCAGTATAATCTGCAACTAAATCAAATAACTGATATGATAAAAAGAAATGTAGAGGG
>VRLP01005444.1:0-36911 GCA_009660295.1 Lophius piscatorius | reverse complement strand
CACTTCAAGCATGGTGGCAACCAGTAAAAGTCTGTGGGTGTCTTTGGACAGTGTTCTGATCAGAATCTCTCTTTCTCTGAGCCAACCAAGACAAAACAGAGAGCCATCCACCTTGAGCCAAATTTTTCTTACCACTGTTTGTCAGTGCTTCCTCATGAAGCACTGGTTGGTTCTCTGTTAAATAAAGAAAATGGTCTGAGCCTGCTATTTGCGGAACGTGCCTCGATAACTTGCTTTGATTTGGTGTTTTTCTTTAAAAAAAAAGGGATCAAATTACAATAAGGCTTCCCTTATAAAAGATTTATAAATGCTTTGTAGTTCATTGGGTTGTAAATATACTATAAATCATTAATACACTATTATAAACAATGTATAGCACATATTTCAACAATCAATAAAGGTTCACTATTCAAGAAGAAACTGGTCAATAATGCTTTTTTTTACCTAATGAGGTACAGCGAATCGTTAATTATTTACTTGATAAACTCGTAATAAATCATTGATAAACCTTTTATAATGATAGTGTAAATGTAAAGTGGCACCAAACAAGTTTAGCTGACCTGAGATCTAATCCCTTCCTCGCCTTGAAATCTTAGTTTGTCATTATTCAGCCAAAAGCAAGGATCTTTCGTTAATCTAGACAACATGCTTAAACATACAATTTTGCAAAACAAATACATAGACAATTTACCTGCAAAATGACTATGAATTTCTGGTTGATGCCACATGGTAACTTTAAAGTTCTGGTAAAACTATACCCTAAATGTTACTCTTCCTGTTCTTGTGCCAATAAATTAATAATATAACCGATTAATTGATGTGTCATGACCAAGCTGACCAATCAGTCAACACTGTGGAAATAAAAGGTCCTCAAAGGTTAGTGAGCTGGAAAATTACTGGTATTTTCAAAATATGTCAAAAATGCTTCCTTTGCATAATTTCACACTGCAGTGATTTTATGATTCACATTTTTGAAGTTGTTGCTAGCTCCCTAAAGATCTGAGAATGACATGTTGGACAGTCATGGTATTTGAAAACAAATTTTCAGACTTTGATGTGTTGCAGCATGGAATGAATGGTGTGGTATGCATGTTGAAATTCCTCAACAGAAAGATGAGGGTTTCGTTTGGGGAAGGGCTTCAGGCATAGAGTGGAGAAAAGGCCTCTCTGTTTGAAAGTCTGTGGTGTGTTTGACACCCACTCCGGCCAAGTGGGCCAAAACTGACCGCTAATGGGTCCTATCAGTCACTCAAGAAAACATGTGTATCATGGCTGGAGGAGCAGGAAGGGTTTTATGTAAAGCTGGGTGGGCCGAGAGAAGGTAGGCGGGAGGGCATGCAGCCGTGGTGGAGCAGATGTGAGCAGAGTTGAGGACGAGCGTCACACAAAGACACAATCCCATCGATGCATCCGTTACAGCCTGGAGCAGGAAGGGGGAGGGAAGGAAAACAGAAACAGTATTAAAATTCAAGCCATCTTAACACACAGCCCTGCGGGACATCCTACTTTTAATAGGCTGTGTTCAACAGACAGCCAGCAGAGCATGTTAGTTAATAATAATAATACATTTAATTTATAATGCACTTTACATTTGGATCAAATCTCAAAGTGCTACGTGAACCGCATCACTGTGATTGAAAGTCATTAATCCCTGATGAATTATATTTAAAAAAAAGTTGTTTTTTGTTTACTGTGCTTCTCTCACTTGTTTGAAATCATTTGGGCTCGGTTGGAAGGAAACACAATGTGGCAACATTTCAATCTGCAAGCTGTTCAGAGCTGTGAGGTTGTTTGCTTATATTGACGTCACTGTAAGACAAACTGCTTGGCACATTATTTTTCTTTTCCCAAGACAATTTCTCCTAATATCAACCTACTGCGCTGTGATTGGCCAATTCCTGCCGCCTACATTTGTACAGGGCCCTGGAGTCAGAACACCATAATCTTTTATTTAAAAAAAGAAAAAGTGGAATATCTTTGCCATCTGTGCAATACCTTTCTGTATGACAAGTGTAAATACTGAGCAATACTGTCTTGATTAAATATATTTTATTCTACTCTACTAAAGTGTTTGTTCTTAGTATAAAATGTTGATCTTTACTTGTGTAACGCAGTAACTGTAAGAATAATCTTATCTTACACCTTACCAAGGAGTTTTAAGGCTTAAATCTAACCAAACTGTTACTGAAAATAAATAAATAAACACCACTGGACAGGCTCTCAGGGATCGCCTCAAATTAATTACAAAGTTTGATGTTGATAACAAAACACATTGGAATGGACAACAAATACAAGCTAATCTGAAAGCAGTAGTTCCAGCCAATCATAGTGCAGTAGGCTTGGACCAGGTGATATAATATTGGATAAATGAAACAAAGCCTGCCAAGCTTATTAAAACTATCTCAGGATCAAACAGGCTGCAAAGCTACAACAAGTGACCGTTTTCTGGAGATAATGAGAAAACCAAAGGCAGTTTAATGTTATTTTGTTCATGTTTATCAGAGAGCAGACACACACACACACACACACTCGCACGCACATACACACTTAAGACTTGCTCCGTGAAACAAAGTTAAGGATTAGTTAAACGCTACATTGACCAGACCGTTTCATGCAATCCCTGAATTGAGCTAATAATTTCCTGGCTGGCAACCTCTTAATGAATTAAAGGCACCAGGAAGTAAGCTTGTCCAACAGGGGAACCAGGTTTCTTAGTTTTAGATAAGCCTTTGAAAAACCCAGCCGTGAAAGGGTCCCACATCAGTGGACTTCTACTGCCGGTTCCAAGCCAGGATAAAAGGGGAGGGTTGCACCAGGAAGGAAATCCGGTGTAAAGCCTATGGCAAATCAATATAAGGAACACGAAACAGATTTCCGAACTAAATTGTTGGGACTCGGGTTAACAAATTCTGTCACTCGTACTATTAGCCAGCAGAGTATTGGCAGTAACTATGGCTTCAAACAGGGAACAAGGGAACAGCTGAAAGATGAAAAAGATGAGCCTTTGTAAAGGCAAGGCTTTTCATTTCTTATGCTAAACTGTAGCTTTCTGTTAAACAGACTGATAACGGTGGGATTATTCTTCTCATTTAAGTCTTAGCAAGAAAGCGTATTTACTCAAAATGTTGACTTATTCCTTCATACTATTAATATAGGATAACCAAATATGTTTTCAGCTAGGGGATATTGTTTTAGTTCAAATGTATCTAAAATGTTTTAAATACTAATTATTTGGCTGTCGTCTGAACATAGATAAATGTGGACATAGAAGCCTGTGGCATACACTCAATTGTGAAGTTTACACAAAAGCCTGTTGCACACATGACTTGTTCATATTGCTACAAGACAGGGATGTGTAATAGCATGTATATGTAAATATTCAAGATCTAGCCTTGTTTTTCAAGATCCACAGGACTGTGTTATGCATATATGCTGAATTCGAACTTTGGCCAGGAAAAATACAATGGATCTGAGTGGCACTGTCGTTGCGCATTAATCTACCAGATGGGCCAACATAGGGCCTGCTGGAGGGGATGACAGGGTCACATCCTCCCTCCTCTTGCATTATGTAAGATTTATTTTTGGGATGTACAGTTCAAACCAGTGTGGGTTTGCCAAGTGGTTGTCAGACAGTCAACTACTCTCAGACTCTTGAGTATGATATGAAATCACTGAGGTCTGACCACCAAAAACTTCTCACCCAACTAGACCTATGCTGTCATCCCCGACAGCAAGGGTATATCCCCGAAAAGTCCCCAATCCCTATGGGTTGTACGAGCTATGATTGAACTCCTCTAATTAAATGTGGAATCATGTTCGATAAACAATTATTTTTATAAAATAACCCCCCCCCCCCATTGAATAAAACATGAACATTAAAATATACTAAATAGATCTCCTTGAGTTTATTCATATTCACCAAAGTTGAACTAAATAATACGTACTATTCAGATGTTATGGGTGAAAAACAGTGTTTTTCGTAGTGGACTATAAGAGTAAAATATTATATGTACGAGATAGATCTCTGCAAGTCTATTCATATTCACCAAATTTGGACTAAATCGAACTAAGTTTAGGAAGTTATGTTTGAAAAACAGTGATTCATAAGAAGATCCCCAAAGTGAGTCAAATATGAAATACTGGGGTAACACACAATGTATACAAGATAGATCTCTTAGACTTGGTTCATATGCGCAATATTTGGTATATATGGGACACACGGATGACAAATTATGACCCTTAAACTTTCAGAGATAAAGCTCTCCCTAGTGTCAGAACTATATAACCGACCTCTCCCTAAATCAACCCACTTCTTCTTCGCTTTAAGGTCGATGTAGGTTTAAAATTTGAAAACGATCCATGAATTTCTTTTTCCTTTTTGTCCAGAAAACCCCACTTGAGAGTAAAATATGATATGCACATGATAAATTTCTTTCAGTCGATTCCTATGCACCATTTATGGACTGAATTGGACCAACGGTTGAAATATTATATACTGACAATTTTGAACATAAAGCTCCCCTTAGTGTCGGACATATACAACCAAACTTTCCCAATATCAATACAGGTCTCCCTCGTACCTAGGATTTATGTGGGTATAAAATTAGAAAATTATCTGAAATGTTTTTTTAGTTATCGCGTTAACACGAAGGATCTGTGCCAGCTGACTCTGTGGCAGCGTAGAGGATTCCATAATATGCCCGACCATTCAGGGATATACATATGTTGGACAGACTACCTCACTCTGAATTAGGCTGTATTAATGAATTATTTTAGTAATCAAGTATTCCATCGATTATTCTGACGATTAATCGAGTAATCGAATAAGAAATGTTCGTACTCTGCAATTTAAAAAATATATATTAAAAATATTTTTTCTTGGACGTGTTTCTAGAGTTCATTATTTCTTACTTTCCCATTTATTTTTTTGAGAGTTTGTATTAAAAACAAACTCTCTGCTGTGGTCTAGATCTCAATTGGAAAGGGCCTTCTCATTCGGAAAGGGGTGTTTACGGGGAGGTTTTTTTTTTTGTTAATAGGCATTTCTTCCGATTTTATTCGGAGTAAGGGGGCCGTGTAAACTCACCTAATGTCTCAGTTTATGGCGGTGCAGAATCCAAGGAATCGCAGTTCAAACAACCCTTTCTGACCCCCAGTGTCATTATCTGTCTGTGAGTCTTTGTCTGAATTCTTAACCTCCCCAAATTTGTAATAACACCTAATGACCTGTAATAATTATAATAATAACTTACATTTATAAAGTACCTTGTAGAGAGTTGATCAAATCTGCAATGATTAGCTAGAGGCCAAGGGTTAGCAGTCTACCGGTGGATATTACGGGACGATCTATAGCACTTTCTCTTGAGTGCTTCCAAACCCCCTGTGAGTATCCGTTTCCGTATGTACCGGAAACAGCCATTCATTGTTTGAGGTGTGTGGGAGCGGGTACATGACGTAATAGTTAGGTAAGGGTGCAGCGCGCTACAACACAGTGCGCTGAATAGTTGTCCAGATTTAAACGATTTGCCTCGAGGATTTTTAGTAATCGAGTTACTCAAATTATTCGAGGAATCGTTTCAGCCCTACTGTGAATTTTGCTGTCAAGAAAGACATGACCACTAGATTTGATAACAGGAATATTTCCGGAATGAGTGCTAGAATTATTTGCCAACAGATCTGTGGGTTTTCTGCTTCATGCATAAAGGTGTTGGCAAGTTTGTTAGCTTCAAGGCTTGACTGGCATTACTGGCATGGCTTTGGGATAAGTAAAGCTAAACCTTTAGGGCACACTCCTGACATGCTACACCATGTATTCCTTTTGCTCTCTGTTTTTCTCTGTTCGCCTTCCAAACCCCCAGTCTAATGAAATACGTCTCCAGCATGATAAGCCCTGTGGGTGTCTTTAAATGTATAAAGAGAACCCCACAGTCTCATGATGCTGTAAGGCAGAGCTGCTGCTTTACATTTACTATTTTTAAAGACTTATACGGTTTGTGTTTTGTAGACATGTTATGAAGGTGAACACAGACTGGATATCATGAGCCTCATTAATCAAGGTCCAAGTTGAAGCAGAAATTCCTCTTGCCTTGTCTTCAACGTGTGATGCTCATTGAAAATCAGGACTGACTCACTGATAGATTTTAGGTATCTTTTCAACAACTTGTCTTGCAAACTACTACAAGAGTAGTTTGCTCTTGTAGTAAGTGGTGCTGCAGCTAATCAGCTGCCCCACATTTTTCATCACTAAAAACCTTAGGAAAGACAATTTTGCATTCATTGGTGAATATTAGCCCGTCTTGGAGAAAGCAATAACTAAAACCACGAGCGCACAAACATGTCAGTCAGATCAGTGGCTCTCTTATGACTGCTCAATATCAGCCGGGTCTCAGCAGCAAATAACTTCACATCTCGATACCTCCATCCAGGAGTTAATGTTTTTGTCGGTGTCCTGGCATGATTTGTCAAGATTTGGATGACATCTTTTGGGGAGGTAGGGTTAGACTTAGATAGGCTTAGACCCTTAAATTAGATTTTAAATGTGACTGAATTAATCATATCTTCTTCTTCTTCTTCTCACAGCTCCCTTTAGGTCTAGATCGTCTGTTTCCATTTTACCCCGTCCTCTGCCTCTTCCTCTGTCCCACCAGCCGACCGCCTGTCCCCTCTCAACACATCCAGAAATCGCCTCTTTGGTCTTTCCCTTTTCCTTCTGCCAGGTAGCTCCACCTCCAGCATTCTTCTACCAATTGATCCACTATCCCTCCTGTTCACGTGTCCAAACCATCTCAGTCAGCTCATACTACTGATACTTATGCAAGTATCAGTAGTATGAGCTCTCAGACTGTTAAATCCTGACCAATAGCAGCTCAGAGAGACAAACTTTACACAAATGTCAAAATGTTAAAGTGAAGAATCTGGATGTTGTTGGAGCTGTAAGGTGGAAAAATAAACCAAACATCAAAAAAGCAAATGCATTTACACACCATATGTTCCATGTTTTTTTTTTCTGGTTCCTGGGGGTCGCTCCCTAGCATCTTTTCTACGATGACATTGTACACATTATGAACTACAGCGAGATTTGATTTGTTCTCAACAAACATGTGGGTTGTCGATCCTTTGGATCAATTCAATGCAAAAATGTATGACTCACATAATCCCACTCAGTGACCTTTGCAAAACAAAGTTCTTCAGCCTGAACGAGAGCTGATTAAAGGAAGCCAGGAGTTAGTCTTGTTCTCATTTTGCAAAACACAAAAAGATAATCTGCAGTAAGGTCACCAATATTTGTCATTGCCGAAAGCAGGAAAGCAGGACTTACTGATACTTGCTAAAAAAAACAACAAGAAGTGGTAATTAAGGCATAATGGCACAACTTCCCTACATCAAAATTGAATTCTGTCATTGGCTTGAAAGATATCCTGTATCTTAGCTGAAGGTGTGTTCATCATATCAGAGGAGGTTCAAGTGTTGCTGAAGATGCTGAAAATGGACTATAGAGCTGGTGATGCAGCTGAACTGAATACAGCCAGAGCCAACCCATCACATGGCATCAAGAGAGCTAAAAATCAATAGTGCTGTGAGGTAACCAGCCATTTCAACAACAGCAGAGACACATGGAGCCTGTGCAGGGGGATACAGATCATTATGAACTCCCTACCTCCCCCACAAATCCGTGACAGTAACATCTCTCTGCTAGATGAAGCCGTTTACTTCTTGTCATATTTTGAAGCATGAACCACATATATAAAGAATGTACCACCCGTCACAACAACCAGGGTCTTTCAGAGTCACTTTATGATAGAAATCTGGAAGGATCATGAACAAGACCACATGTCTAGATGAGCACTAAAAGAATGGGCTGAAGAGTTCAAGGATGTCCTGACAGACATATTCATCATCTCCTTTTGCCAGTCTGTTGACTTGCACCAAGAATACTTTAAAGCCACAACCTGTGCCAAGGATGTCTCCCCCATCTTTGCATATTAACTCAAAAAACTATCTTATGGATCATTTTCAAATTTTATACCCACATAGACCTTTATGTGAGGGAGAATATTGATTTTGGGAAAGGTCAGTCGCATATATCTGCCATTAGGGTGAGCTTTAGTATCTCATACGTCACAGTTCTTGGAACATAATTGGTCAAATGTTGGTCAGATTTAATCCAAATCTGATACGTATGTATCAACTTGAGGAGATCCAGCTTGTATAGATCATATTTTTTCTAACAGTTCATATTTCACTTCAAGGGGAGCTTTTTTTGACCTAACTTCTTTACCGCGTGTCCAATTTGGTCCAAATTTTCCCCATATAATCTGCCTCAAGGATATCTAATTTGTATTTGTCATATCTTTCTGTAGTTGTTCATATTTCACTCATTAGGATGTTTTTTTACCGTGAAAAAGATTTTTTTTCCTGTTATTTTCCAACTATAACACCAATTGTGTCTACATTTTGCTCATATGAATTGACACAAGGAAATCTCTTTTTTTTATTAGCTTATAAAAAATAGCTACCTGATTCATCTTCATTATTGAATATATATATATATATATATATATATATATATATATATATATATATATATATATAAATACCTGACTATTTTAATTAAGAAGAATCCCCTAAGGTAAGATCCCATAGTTAAATATGTACAAATATATATGTATGTATATAGTTCTATATATAGACGTGTATATGTATATATATGTATATATGTATATATATATATATATATATATATATATATATATATATATATATATATATATATATATATAGATATATATATATATATATATATATATATATATATCACATTAAATTTGTACAGTGCAGGGGATTGGGGGCTTTTCAGGGATGTCCTTGCTGTCGAGGACAACAGCCTAGGCAGAGTCTCAACTTCAATGCAGTAAGTTTAGTTGAGTTGAATATTATATATATTTCACAAATAACATAACATTGAAATCAGTTCATCCTTAAAGTCGACACTGCACACTTATGAACTAAATACTATGGATTCCCTTGTCAAGATGCTAATTTTTTCACCACATTAAGAATCTATGAATGGTGAATGGTGACACATGTAGGTGTCACCATAAGAATGAAAGGACATATTGATATGGACGTATTCTATTCGATTAGTGTGGACATTTACATCCAAAAGTTATAACCTCCTAGCTGATTTAGCCAAAATTTGGTTCATAAGAATTGACTCAAAGCGATCTATATTGAACATATCATATTTTACTCTAGTACTTCATACTGTACTCACTAGGGGGAGCTTTTCTACAAAAAACTCAGTTTTTGAACTGATTAAGTCGAAATGTACCTCATTTATTTCATTATTACTATTCAATTGTCTCCAAATTTACCTCATATGAATTGACACAAGGAAATATGTATTTTATGGATCTCAGAAAAATAGTTAACTGTTTTTATCTCCATTATTGAGTCACTATGGGATCTTATCTTGGAGCATAGACTTTATAGAAATAGGTTGAGTCAATATATGGACTAATAGTGATTATTATTAAGTTCAATCAGGGGGATTGCTGGTACGATGAAGGGGATGGGGGACATTTAAGGGATATAGCATGTTCCCTGCTGTCAGAAACAACAGCATAGGCTTAGATGGATACTGGACTTTATCAACGGTAGACCAAAAAACACAACAACCACTGCATTAGTAAGCACATGGGCTCCTAAGGGATGTTTGCTCAGTTAGCTGCCCCTCACCATGACAACCTGTGACTGCCAGCCAAAGTACCATTCCATCCACATTATAAAATTTGCCAATGATATGACAGTTGACAGTAACTATGAATCAGCCTGCAGAGGCGGTGGTCGGTGAATCATCTGGACATGTGGTGCAAGAACAACACAATTTTCCCTTAAGTAAATTTATTAGTATTGACCATAGAAGAAACCACCCCCTAAAACCACCCTATGACCTCAGTGGTGCTGCTGCGAAGAATGTGAGCAGCACAAAAGTCTGGGTATCAAGATTATAGAGAACCAGCCATGGTCTGATAACACCTCATGGCTGGTCAATAAAACCCAGGAGTTATTCCTCCACAGGTTACAGAGACCGTGAGCACTGGCTTGGTTTGGCCCCCACTCGCCAAACCATGAGAACTTTTCTTTTTGCTGAAACACATGCCCTTGAAGACTTATTTTTTTTATTAAAGAAGTTTAACAACTGCTTCTTATTTCCACCTGTACTGTGTTTCTAAAACCTGAGGACATCTTTTGATTATTAGTGCATTGTTACGCCATGTTTTTTTCCACCTAATTTCACCTGTTGACTTATATTTAAATGGCTGATTCCTTGCTTTGGCTCTGCTGTGTTTTGTTAGACTTGGGTCTTAGAAAAAGCAACATTTCTATCTTTTTTCTTTGTAATAAAAATACTATGGAAGGAGTCACAATTTATTTGGCTTCAATTCTGACAGATGTGAATCAAACTTTAGATATGAGGAAAGTGCATTTAAACAGTAAAAAAAACAAAACAACGTCACTTAGTCTGTATGGATGATAGAGAAAGGAAGGAACTACAGGAATCAGTTAGGGGCTTAGCTGTCAAACAAGCACACACAAAAAGTTTGGTGTGTATGTTACAAGCCAACCATGGCTAATTGCTGAAAGTGTTAAATATGAATGCAGAAAACTAGGCAAAATTTAGCTTCACTTTATGGCCGGGCACACCTTTAGAGCAAACATTCATTAAGAGTTCTTAATTTGACTTTCTCTCAAGCACTCAAATAGAACCTATATACATATATTATACTGTAAAGCGGCTGCCCACTAAATCCTCAGTGATTGGTCAAATACAGAGAATACATTTCAAGAGGTTGTAGTGTGCTTAACTTGTATGACTGTTTGATACTAATAAAATATACATTATTATTGTCTAAATAGTTTTCATAGTGTCTATAAGATTACGTTATTTTAATACAATGTGGTCCAACCTCTTTTAAAGAGACCCATGTGTCATCCCAGTTCATAAATATTTTTTGTTACACAAGGCAGGTTCAACTTTTGTCTTTTATGTATCACAACAGCATCACTGAAATGTTTCCGTCAGGATTTACAGCTTTACAGAAGCCATAATTGCTACCCTCAAGTAGATAATAACCTCAAGGGTAACAAGCGCAATCTACATTTTTGAGTGTCTTTTCACGCAGTAGACAATGTAATTTCAAAACTATGCCTGAAGGTCTGTTGGTTTGAGTCCTTATAGTCAAGCAAGTACTGCGAATAGCTGACTCCATCTCAGACGATGAGCTCCACCCTCTGACAGGGAATTCAAATTTCTTCCTCCGGCCGTAGCTTGACTATCCCAAAGTGCAGAACAGGGCGATAAATGAATAGTTTTATTCCAGCTGCCATTATTGAGAGGAACAAGACAGAACATCGCCGTGTCTGATACACACCATTTTTTTTTTAGCTAGTTTACCTAATTATTTAATCCATTTTTAGTTATTTATATATCTCTATATATAATCTCTGAGCACTATTTGCACTCTGCACTTTTCATGATTGTATTTTTAAATCTTTTACGAATTGTTAGAAGTGTCTCTCCCTGAAAACAGATTTACCTACGGGTACAAATAAAGTAACCTGAACCTGGACCTGATCTAAGCTTTAACCACCTGGGGTTGTCCAGCAAGCGTTAGGGATAACCTTAAGCCACAATACACATTCCATTTGGCCTACACTGCAGTACCTGAAGACGGCGTCCTTGACTCAACTTTGCTATATCTATGAATTCAGCAATATGCACTACGATTAGATCAATGGTGGGGAAAATAAGATTGAGAAACTGTGTTTCCCACACAAAGCAACTGAATAAAATATGAACTATTACAGACAAATAATACATATACAAGATAGATCCGACATGATCACATAAAGTAACGTTATAAAAATTGCTTTGTGCAAATAAGCCCCCCTAGTTAGTGACATATGAACAATTACAGAAGAATATGATTAATACAATTTGTCTTGTCTGTTTAATGATTCGAACATAGGATCTCTGATGCCTTAAAACCGGGATACCGCATTGACTCCCAGGAATTTCTTGAAGGCTTCTTCAGGTAAGCTTGATTAAAAATGACGGACTCACCAGAACTAAAAACAATGGTTACATCGAGGAAAAGGATGTGGATACAGAGCAGACTCAGAGAAACAACCTGGACCAGTGTGGCTTGAGCATAAAAATTCATAATAGGGCAGGAGGGCTCATTATACACATTAGAGCAGGTCCTGGTGAGGGGGGGAGAGATTCATGCAGAGTGCAGAGATCTAATTTCGACAGATGCAGGAGACCTTTGGCAGGAAAGAAGCGTACGACAAACCTAAGGACCCCTGTTTTCTAAGCAGGAGCATGTGCAGACCACCTACAGTGCCGACCTGTGGAGCCAAATCGGGGATGTAAATGAATATCACAGCCCGTCAAGGCAGTTAAAAGCGTCCAGCGCTGAGATCAGAGGACGAATGAAGATCAAAGCCGGCGAAGAATTTATGTAACTGTCAGAGTGAATTGTAGCTGATGTGCCATCTTTCTATCGTGGAAACCCACCTGATTTTGTTATTATCGGCCACCATGCAGGGACAGGACCCTCACTGGACATATGGGTGAGAGGCAGAGGGATTTGCGGACCACTGCCGACCCGGCAAGTTGGAGTGTTGGGTGGATAAAGTTCAAAAAACTTCATTAAGGTTGAGCACCTATCTGTTGACCTCCCTTTCAGGTCTGGGCTTCATCCGTTTTTGAATTGATGTGTAACCTCTGAAACATTCAGAACCACTAAATAACAGTTGTCACTATGACTATTGAGAGGTGTAAAGATGAGACTTATAATCAAATGTCTGAACTCATTTCCTTCTATATATTTCATGTTTATTTTTTATTGTATTTACTACCAAAAAATAAAAAAACAGAACCTTGTCACGTCTTGACATATGTAAGAATCTGGACAGAAACCAAACATTCATGCTCTGATGGGCTTCAGCCTCCCTGAGATTGGGTCGTGGATTTTCTACGCTTCAGTGACCCGAGGCTGGACTACGGAGATGAAGGTAGAGAAGAACGAGGATGAATGAGTTCTCATCTGTTCCTGTATTTATCTATCTCTCCATTTTCCCGCTCCATGCCCTCACTATCTCACTCTCTGTCTTCAACCAGTGACTCATGGGTCTGACATCGTAAACCATACAAACACTCGCCGGCGTGCACTCATCGTCATCAACTACGTTCACAGGAAAGTTGAGATTAATGAAATGAAAAATGGAGGATAAGAGGACAGGTTCTGTTTTACTAGCTTCACTGATTTTACTTTATCTCTATATTTAAAGGAGTACGTTTAAAGGGTGAAAAGTGGACATATGCAATATATTTTACGGCACAATGGCTTTATAAAACAGAATTGAATTTACTTTGACAATATATCCCTGGTATTCAGAGGGGCAAGAAGGTGAGAGAGTTAACACCTGATTACACATAAGATCTGATATTTTTAAATATGGGAGAAATGCAGGTCTAAATGTACGTCGAATACAACAGCCAGACTATGTGATCTAACCATAAACATAATCCACGATGAGAGTAATGAATTTACATTGTTGAACGGCTGCTGTGTTATTACCTCTCACAGCCTGTATTAATACTGAAACAGGTTTAGCCTCCTGAGACATTCTTTAGTTCTACTGGCCGTGTGATAATATGGGTCAAAGTGATGGAGACAACATCCAGTCATTTATTCCATAGTTTGTAGCAAAAGAAGACAAAAAAAAAGGGCCTCTAATGTAAAGATCCTGCAAAATTATTCCAACAATTGCCTTAGCTTTTTATAATGGCGTGTTGCCTGCATGAGATTTTAATTGACATGCAGGCTTTCACAGAGCATGAAAACATGTTTTCCTAATGTGCGTGCAAAAGAGGCATGAAGAGTAACACAACAGGGAGTATAACAGCATTTGTCCCATCATGTTGTCTAATCCTTTTTACACTGACATCGATTTGATTCTGTCACTACCTCAGTGGGAAACTTAATGGCAGGGGGGCTGGAGCCTGTCCCAGCAGATATTGGGCCAGAGGCAGGGTACACACTGGACAAGTCTGCAGTTCAACACATGGCAGATGAATAGGCGTGCTATTCAAACTCACACTCACATGTGTGGGCAATTTAGAGTCACCCATAAACCTGTATTGCATGTTTTTGGACTATTGGTTCCTCCAGGTTCTTCTCCACTTCCTCCCACACTGTGATGAGCTGTCGACTTGTCAAGGGCGTATTTGATGAAGGAGATCATGGAATGACCTTAGTTCCCCAGGTGAATTCAAGCTCAGAGCCTTTTTCCGATGAAGCAATATTGTTAACCACGGTGGCGCCATGCTAACCATGCAACGCCCTTTTTGTTGAGCAGTAGCTCAGTTGACGGTCAAAACAAATATACATGATTAGGTATAATGTCCTGAGTATGTATGAAAGTAAGGAAAATTATTTATTTGCAAATTTTATTTCTTCGGGGCATATATCAATTGAATATCTTAGATACTCTAAATTTACTATAAAATTACAAATCATTTGGTGAAGTATGTTTTTTAAACAATAGAAATATCTGACTGAAATTTTGTACTTCATGAAAAATAATCAATTTCAATTAGATTAGCTCAACCTTTTGGTTAAGCATGTTGTTAGAAAACTATTGACCCTTATAAAGACTTGTGGTTTTTTTGTATGAAGTTACATAATTCTGTTTAATAAATATGCTTTAATATATTTTTAAAAATCCTACTAATCAAATAGGAATTTTCAATAGCCATTGTTTATAATAATAATAATAATACATTTAATTTATAATGCACTTTACATTTGGATCAAATCTCAAAGTGCTTAATGCCTCCTCCTTGGTGGCATAGAGATTTGACCTGTGGTATCCCCCAGGGCTTTATCCTCGATCCCTACCTCTTTGGCTGCCACTGGGTCCTATAATAAACACGTTCAGTCAAGAGGCACACATTTTTCAATAAGAAATAGAAACTCAAAATGTGCTCAACCAAACAATTGAGCAGGAAATTGAAGGGTAAAGGAAACAATTTCAGTATATAATGTGAAGTACTTCATTTAACTTGGATATCTAAGATGAAAAAAGTCAGCCATGACTTTTGGTTTCAGGCAGGCCAGGAATGCTGTTCTCCTGCGTTAACAATTATTTCTCTTCATTCGACAAAATAGGTCTAATTTCTGATGTTGACAGTACCACGGATTTCATTTATGAGGGTTTTATTAATCTTTTTAATAAGCATGCACCTTTAAAAAAGTATAGCGGGAAAGGCCATAATAATGCTGGTTTGAAAACTACTCAAGAGAGAACGCAGTGTGTGCAGGCAGAAGGTTATACCCTGAGTCTCTTAAAGTAACAAAAAGTGCCCCCGAGGTCAATCCCTGGGCCACTCCTTTCTATTCTTTATATCATTAATATGGACCAAAATGTGTCTGATGCTAAGTAAATTTTTTTGCTGATGACACTGTGTTGTACTGCACAACCCCCACCCCAAACATGGCACTCGCCCGATGAATTGGCTTTTAGTAATGGCTTTTAATACTGTTCAACAGATCTTTCATGATTTAAAACTTGTGTTAAACACAGACGCAACTAAAGTCACGCTGTTCTCAAAGTCTAAGACTAAGCCAGAGAACCTGCCCCCAATTGTCGCCTCGCAGGGCTCACAGATTGAGTCTGTATCATGGTACAGGTATCTTGGTATTTTGATTGATGAATCTCTCTCTTTTAAGCCACATATTCAGCTGGTAAAAAGGCTGACACTGAAACTGGGTTTCTATTACATGATTGGACACAGAGGATCTGCTGTAGCGATCTATGAAGCAAAGGCAAGAAGTTGAAATGGAGACATGAATACTGTTATAACACCCGTTCACAATGCCAATGCTCATGTTTTATTTCTTCAATATATCATTCAAGAAAGAACAACAAAAGCTACAAGTAGTGGCAAGCTAGCAACTCGAGCCCTCGGAGTTGGTGTCTGAATACTGCCAAAATAATTACATCTTAACATATTTTCACACTAAAATCGTTATTTGTGAGAAAAGATTTTCTTTTGTACATCAATGAGCCTTGGGCAGCAAGGATCCTGTTATAACAAAGTATATTCAAGTGCGCTGTTATTTTACGTCTTTAAAACTAAAAAATAAGAGTATACTTATATAGTATACATTTTATGTACTTACCAGAGAGTACTTGACATAATTATATCTCAGAAATGTCGGCAATATTATGGCATTGTCATCGCTGCGTCCGCAGCAGATCCTTCTTGTAAACACGATAACTCAAAACTATTTCATAGATCGTTTTTACCCCTATAGACCTTAGTGCGATGAAGTGTTGGGTTGATTTTGGGAAACGTTGGTTATACAATTCCAACACTAGGGAACATTATCTTAAGAAAAAAGAACATTATTTGTCATTAAATGACAAGCATATAACAAAACTGCAAAAGAAAGAACACTAAAATAGAGCGCCAATTGAGAGAGCTTGAGCCGCTGTACTACTGTCCTCCGCCATCGCCAGAAGTTTCCGGGCCACAATTTCAGAAAAGTTGTACTTAACCTTTGATATTTATCTTGTCAGGCAGAAAATAAGCACATATTACATAGATTTAACATGTTTTATCTTTTTTAGATTTAAATGTTTGCTGTGAGGTCGGCGGTTCGATAAGTGTAAACGGCTCGTGGACTTACTGCACTACTACTCTTTTACTTATTGTTACAAGTATGCTTTTTGAAATCTTAATATGATACTGTTTAGTCCTAAGAAGTATTATAATAGTACATTTGAAGGCATACGGTTAGTGTGTTATTTGCTTAAAATATTAAGTGTATTTGGAAATTGTATTTGAGCAAATGTGGTGTAAGGAATCTGTCCTTACACCACTTTAATAATAATAATAAAACTTACTAACTACTGCAGAACAGCATCCCCAAACAAGACCTGAAGTTCTGGAGATGCTCTTATCTGGCCCTTGTCAATGTCACTCAGACCCTGCATTTGTCCTGGATCAAGCACATCCACTTCAAATGTCCACTGGCTGCCTAATATACCCCACCCACTGACGGGTTCCAATATGAAGACCTTATCAATGTCAATCGGACTTCATCTGTCAGTGGTTTTAATTTATATAATCCAGATCGTATATCCAGATACCGATTATACAAAATGCAATGGGTTAATGGGTTCTGGGAGATCACTTTTGCTGAATCACTGTTTCTTACTCAAGGATTGAGGTCAGCTTTCCAGAGCCAAAATCGTCTACCTCTTCACAGAAGACGCAAGTGGCAAAGCTTTATTAAACTGAATTAAATATTGGTGATATGTAATAGTACAGACTCTTCATCGCAAACACAGTTCAAAAGTTTTTTACTATTTATCTGCAGGGGAAATTACATTTTTCCTGCATCCAGTCTGAGGACCTGATCTTTGGTAAATTTCTCCATAAAGGGTGAAGCTCTTGCCTTAATAAATCCATCGAAGCTGAATTTATGAACATGATGGAAATAGGTCCCCTCGAGGAAAAAGAAGAGATGAAAAAATCAGAAGCTGCGTCTCACATATAAGCCAGTTTGAATAGTGGAGCTTGTTGAGGATTAAGTTGTAACTTTTATTTCTGAGATTTTTGGTTTCCTGCCTCACCAGCCACTCATTAATGATGTGTTTAGCTTCCTAATTGCTAGGAAAGTTCTGAATCAGTTCAGCTAACGATAAGTGTCCTTTTGGTCTGTTGAACAATTATGGATATTTAAACTGCTATGAAACACTGACTCAACAATAAATCTGCTCTTTGAAAACTTTAAACAAAGTAAAATATGGATAAAGGACTGAGGTAAAAAAAAGAAAAGACATATTGGAAACAGAAAACATCCAAAATGAAAACATCTTTTTATTGTCATACACTTAGAAAATGATGACTGCAAAGAAAAGAGATTGTGATCAAAATCTACTCATCACTAGGGCATTATTAAATACAAGCTCTCTGTAGCTACCATCTACAATACAAGGAAAAGAAAACAACACAGCATCAATGCTTATGCAGATAGCAGGAAAATGGTGGAAAAATAAAACCAACTTAACAGAAACAACGAAAAATCACAACACAATTTGTACATTCAAAAGAAAGAATAAGAAAATCACAAGGAATATTGTCTTTTTTAGGTCAACTGATGTGAAAGCAATCTACATTCTGTTCTGTACACTTGGCACTAATGTTAGATCTTCAAGTTAGGGTGTTGTTACCTCACATGTTAGAACTCTTCTTCTGATTTAGATGCTAGTTCAATCATTTATATAATCTATGAATATTCTGAAACAATCATTCTCTTAAACAAAGCTGTGGGAAAGTTTTGCAAAGCCTGACATTAAACATAATTAGGTACCAAGATCAAACCGTTCAATAGACAACAGTTCATCAGAAAAAAATGATCAAATACTTAATAAAAAAAGTAGTAAGTATGTGTATATATATATATATATATATATATATATATATATATATATATATACATATACATATATATATATATACATATACACACATACACACACACTATACACTTTACTGTATAAACAGTACAAACAGAAATAATCCACTTACAATATTTGAATCCCAATTCCAAAATAGACAGACCACAAAAACAGCAGCAGATTATTTGTTTGCGTTTTAACAACACACCTGTGTGTATATAATGAGGCGTGAAAATGGCTATTTAACATGACTGGATTGTCTCCATCTCTTCAACATGGCTAGTGAGAATCAAAAGCATTATACAGCTCAAATGACGTTTCCCATTTATATCCCATAATATCACTCAGATTTAGTGCATATATATATATATATATATATATATATAATAATGGCCCGGGACGGTCCTCAGTATACCGATATGTCTTTTATGACATGTTAAAACCCTTACCCTCATTTTCAGACAGATTTATCATAATTATTTGTTTAATAGCCTATAAAATCCGATAAGTCAATAATAATTCCCTTCTATAATGTACTTTTCCACTTTTAACACAAAATTAGGTATTTTGAGTTTAAAATTTAAGTGGAAATATTTAATTTAATCGTATCACCAGAGGAAGTCTTTCTTTTTTTTTTAAATCACAAACAATTCTCTTTTTGACAGTGTGTAATATTTGTCTTAGACCACTGCAGAAACTAGAAGAAAATTATAAAATAATGTCAGAATCGTGTGCCAAAAGTAAAAGTTTTTTAAAAGTAAAACAATGAAATGGGATTTGAAGAATTTCAAAGCTGGAATTTCACTTTTTTATGCCTTTAGGGTCTAATCATGCACTTTAAAAAGAAAAATGTCGATGAAATGAAAGAATTAATTTCAACCAGTAACCTAAATTAAATTAATTTTTTCCAACTTATTTAATTAAAGTTGAAGCAATTTTTTTAGTTCATCAAACAATTCTTTATTTACAGTGTAGTGTTGTAGTACTTTATTTAACAGCATTAAATAAAGCTCCCTGTGAAGCATTTTAACAGTGTTAAAATGCTTCACAGGGAGCTTTAGCAATCTCCCCTTATCAAAGAATAACAAAGAAGTTATATCGCATTTTTTCAAGTGTGTTCAGACTATTTACACATTTCCGCTTCACTTTATTTGCAGGTGACAACATGCATGTGTGTGTAGTCTTCCTTTAAAATATACATTATGTGTGTACTGCAGCTTTAACACTATTTTCCAACTGTGAAATAAACTGAAACTCTTTTGTGGAAAAGTCTCAAAGTTTAAAATCCCTCCATTTGGTCATGTCCCTCTGCATCTCATCCAAATGCAAAATTCACTTTTTTACATCTGGATGAGTCTTACTGCACATCTAACGGAAAGCAGTTGCATCCACGTCAAACAATCAGAGACACTGACTGTGACACAGGTTTCAATGTGAGGTCATAGGTCCCATTTTCTGAGGTCATTCTGAAATGACCTCAGAAAACCAAACTTAACCACACAATTTTAAGCCTTAACTTAAGAGTACATCACGTTAACCAATAAGAACCAAGACCAATTTTCCCTGAGAGGAAAATTACGGTGGATAAAAAGATTAATGACGGTCATATTTCTGAAGCACTGCTCCTTGTCAGTAATTGTAATATTGAATACATTTTACATCAGGCTTTTGTGGTAATCTTTTTCCTTGTTTGAAAATAAATTAGTTTATGTAGACAGTTTTGTCTTAAAAATATAAATTTCCCTATTACTAACATGTATCAAAATTGTAACTTTTTCTGGTTTTACATCACAAAAATAAAACGTGTTTTATTTCAATGTGTTCAAAATATGTTGTCAGAAGAGGCTAAATGTCAGACAGGACATATTACTCCACCATTAGAATGATTTGACGGAATAAAACATGCATTTAATAACAAAAAACAAGTTGAAACATGGAAGCCAAGAAATGTCATTGTGGCAGATACTTATTTTTGCCCGTTTCCTCGTGATAACGAGATAGTTAACCCTTATGAAAACAGTTCCTTGTTTTAAACATGATATTGCAGTTGCCATGGTGACACTGCAAACACAAGCCGGAAGTTAAGCAAAGAACCGAAAATATGACAGGGACCTTGGATGAGAACAAAAAATAAAGGACCGAACAATGAATATAACATACACAGCACCCAAAGCTACAGCAATCAAGGTGTAATGGGAAATCACGTATATCGACTTCCGGTGTCACCATGGCAACGTGTACACAACGGTCAAATAGCAGCTATTAAAGCAATTTCTACAGGTGTTAAAGCTTGATTGAGAATCTGATGCATTTATCAATAATGCAAACTCCATAATCAATATTAGGTATAATTTGTTGTATTCACGATGTTGATTAAGGTTTTATTCCGAGTCACATGTCCGCATGACCCAGCGCTTAGGTTTAGCATTACAAATTTGATAAACGAGGGATGATTGATGAAGTAATGGTAAACAGCCTTTATTTCTCGCATCAAAGCGAGAAAACGGGCTTGAAAATGAACCCATTATTTTGACAAAACCGCTGCTCGTTTGTCTCGTGATAACGAGCTCATTATCTCCTTACCACAATATAACGTTAAAAAATAATTATCTGCCACCATGGCCTTTCTTAAAAAATAATCAAGAAAGGTTGGTGACACGCCTGTCACCACGGTTCCTTATGGGTTCAACTGGAAACCCGGCAAAAAAAACAGTTGGAGCGAGGCTATGGATATTTTGAATTGAGAAATGATAAAAACTTTCTGTAACAAACTAAACGTTCAGTTCAGTACAGCTGTTACAAGATGAAGCAGTCTTATGTGACTGTGGCCGAGGGTGGCGAAGCTAACAGACTTGAGTTAATATCTAGATTATATAAACGTTACAGACATTTCTCTGGTCATTCTACTCTCTTTAATTTGTCCAAATCACCATAAATTATAAGTAATTTTTTTTAAATATCCCCCAAGTTCTTGGATGGACAGGCCATTATTGCAAAAATACTAGACAAAGCCGTAGTAGTTGTAGTAGTACTATTAAACATTACATTATTTCTTGGCTGCCTGAAATATCAGTCAGTCTGCCTTGGCTCAACCTTGACTGAACCCAGAACCTGTTGCATCTCCTCTCAGTGTTTCCATACGGCTTTCTCTAACTTTTAACATGCATTTCCCCTAAAATCTGTTCTTTAGTTTTTCCTTTGAACTTGGAGACACCTACAAGACGATTAATGAGGACAATGTTGATTTTCAAAAATACTCACTACAGAAGTAAAAGAGAAATAAGTCTTAGATAAGAATTTTGGTCGAGGAAAGACACATTTGAAGAAGTGACTACAACACTGCACTCTGAACAAATTTGAATAAACTCAGAATATTATATTGAGCCTTTTCAGTGGCCATGTGTCTAACCATCTCATCATGAGAAAACATGGATTCTTAAAACATCTCTGTCCGCAGTTTCAACAGGTCTTTCATGCAAACTGTTTAATAGGACAGTATCTTGTACCGCTCTTAAAGCTAACGGGTCAGTTTCCGCATTATGTCACTGATTAGAATCGAAAAAGTTAATATATCGATTGAATAAAATAAATTCAATTCAATAAAGCAATGACTACAGACATGTGTTTACATTACTGAATATTAACTATTTAAAGTATACTTTTAGATGTAGGAGATGGGGGAATGAGGGGGTCAGTAATAACAACTGTGAATTATAATTATCTGCAATATACATTTCAAATATCAGCAATTTCACAGAAAACGGAGTCCTGGCTTTTTCTTTATGACCAAAATGATTGTTCAATCTCACTTATGTTCACCGGCAATATTCAGAGCACAGGCTGATCAAAGAACTCCCATCAGAGAACCATGCCAATGCATTCCCCCA
This sequence comes from Lophius piscatorius, assembly GCA_009660295.1. Lineage (NCBI taxonomy): Eukaryota > Metazoa > Chordata > Actinopteri > Lophiiformes > Lophiidae > Lophius > Lophius piscatorius. The sequence goes on along the minus strand of VRLP01005444.1, from coordinate 14,481 downwards.
CAAACAGGGAGACTGGTTTCTTCACATTCAGATGGTACAGTGATCATATTAAAAATATTAAAACTTTCAAAAAAAATGAAATGATGCTTTTCAGACAAACATATAACCTGACATCCACACATAGGGGGTCATGAGGTGACAATGAATGAATGGTCTACACAGTTGACAGACATAAGAAGTGGCGAGACAATGCAGTGAAAATATACAATACTTGATGTTGTACATTCAAAAAAAGATGTGGAAAATAAATCTGTATTTGTACTCAAACATTTTTCTTCTTAAAACCCAGGATGATGTGATCAGTCAAATGTTACAACAAGCAAGGTACATCCACAAAATAAATCCAAAATTATGAAGGGCTCATAACGTAACGATCAATAGTAAGAGACAGAAAAAGGAAAACTATCCAGAATGGTTTAAAGCAAACCAAAGAAAAAATGAGTCCTAACTGTTCTGAGATACCAGACAGTCAGTGTGTACACACACATGCCGACATTCCATGAAAATACACACAGCATGGGCAGTTTTCATCACTGGGCTGGCTTTTAGATTCAGTGCATTCTTCAAGGAGTTGACTTATTTATATAAAGTTGTGGCGACTGTTTTTTCTAATAGTTGCTGATTGTATGCTGTTTTGTGTCCCTAACTCATTTGACATACTCAGCTGACTTCCAGAAGTGCCCTGGGTGGGAAAGGCGACGGTTCCGCTTTGGCAACTTTTCCAGTAAATCCACTAGCTTGGAGAAGCTGGGCCGTTCTTCCTGCTTGTATGCCCAGCACAAAAGCAGAATATCCTGGAGAAAAACAAAATGAATAATTTTAGATCTTGCACTTAAATATTGGAGGTGTAAAGGTCTAAAGTCTAAAGCTGTGACAAAATGAATAATTTTGAAATATTTATTTTAGGGACGAAAAAAATAATGACGATGATGGACATGCTAAAACAATATTTGGTATCACTGTACAGTTGGACTTCCCTGACTTAGGGTTTGTAAATGGTTTGTAACTAGTTTACTAAGTAGGCCTACGCTGTCCTTCCCGGCTGCAGAGGTATATCCCCAAAAAGTCCCAAATCCCCTGCTTTGTACAAGCAATTCCCCTTATTGCTTATATTTATTATAACTTAATGTGACCCATTAATAATCCCTAACAGTCCGTATTTACTGAACATATTTCTCTGAAGTTAGCAATATTCTCTAAGATAAGACCCTACAGTGACTCAATAATGAAGATAAATACAGCAATTACAACATTTGTTTCTGAGCTCAGTAAGAAAACAAGACAGATTTTCCTGTGTTGATTCATAGGAGCTGAAATTGATTTTGTGGTTTGGGAATTACCGATCAATAACTGTAAATAAAAAAAAACAAGTGAGAGATATATGAACAATTACAGTAAATGTGAGTTGAATCTTCTTTTTGCGGTTCATATGAGTTAATTTTAGACTAAATCAGATCAACGGTTACAACATTATGACCCGAAAACCTTCGGAGCTAAAGCACCAAAGGGGACGGAAATATGCAATTAACCTTTCCTGAAACCAATTCAGTTCTTTCTCCCACTAAGGTGGTATAAAATTTGAAGATGATCCATGAAATACATTTTGAGTTCTCACGCTGACACAAAGGATTAGGGGCGACAATGAGTCCATAATATCACAGGCTGTATGGAGATATAAGTAAGTTGTGAACTCAAACAACAAAAATGATAAGCGACTATGAGGATTTAAATATAAAGCTAAATATAAAGTTAAATATAAAACAGAGACCTGCTGAACGCTAGATATTGAGCAGCACTTATACTGTATGTGCTGCTTCGGCTCAGAATAGAAAGTGCTGCAGTAACTCGACATTGTCAAAGCTATATGCGCATACCACCAACTCCAGTGTGTAGATGCTGGGTTTGTGAGGTCAATGAAAGCAAATTGGTTTATAATATCACTCAATACTTTCATTAATACTGGATAATATAAGTTTCCTGTTATTGTGCCGATAATTTATCATTGTGATTAATCATGTCTCTAATTAACTTAGTCTACAAAAATGGATTTCAAACTGTGAGGAGTTCCACTTGAAGTGGGGATGTGGGTGGGAGAAATGAGAGCGAGCTACTGTGCGAGGTGATAAAGGCAAGCGTATGATAGTTAACTGAACGCTCAGCATCAGGAGAGCAGGAGTGCCGGTGGAAAACAGCTCATAGAGGTAATTAACTGGCTAAATGCCTAATACTCCAGAAGCAACACTGAAATGTGAGGAAAAATGAAGCCTGAGCTGGATTTTATTTGGATTGACTCAAGTCACAGTTTGAAATGTAACATTAGCTAAAATATGGGATGACATTCAACATTGCGACTAGCTGCTATTATTTTTTCTATTTTATTATTTATTTTATTACTTGTCTTTCATTATTGTTTTCTTTCCGTGTAAACCAAACGTACATAACATTAAACCCACCTGCTTGATATTGTGTAGGTCCCCTTTCTATCAGAACTGGCATTGACATTTCAGAAATGTGTGCTACAGAAGCTCTGTGGGATCAGACAATCAGGGCTTCACCTCAGGCATTAATGAGCCTTGGGCACCCAGGAGCCTGTTGTAGATTCACCAGTCCATCCGTAGACCTCTTTGGTAGGTACCAGCCACTTCCGATCCAAAACATCCAACAAGATCGGTAGTTCTAGGGATGCACTAACCTAGTGTCTAGCATCACAATTTGCTTCCTGTCACAAACACTAAGATCCTTACTCTTGTCAATTTTCTTGTTTCCGACTCTTCAGCTTCAATGAAGGGTCAGTGCCTAATATATCCCACCCACTGACATGTGTTATTTGAGCGAGATAATCAATGTTATTCCAACTTACCTGCCAGTGGTTATACTGTTATGAACTGTATATCCTAGATGAATTCATGAACAAACAGATGTTCAGATTTGTGACCAAGGCTAATAAACACCACAGTTCTGTGCATAAATGTCTGCCTTGGTAAATATGTAAATAAAGCATTTGCTGGTACTCCACACATCCACCAGGCTGACTATAACAAACTTATGCAATATTCCATGTTGACTGGCTGAGAGGTTTTTAGAAATATTTCTAGCTGAAATTTCACTAAAAGATCCACATTGGGTTGGTTGATGCAAACACAGCCACACAGTCAGTTTAAACGCAATAAATACGAGCAACTTTAAGTGGCGTGACTTCGGAATTTCTAACAAAATTACATTACAAACTTACTGATATCTCCTTTCCCATTCCTGTTTGGTCGAGATTGGGTTTCATCCCACTGCCAATCTGCCACATGATCACCTCTGCTGGCTGACTCTTGTAAGGCCACTCACGTGCATGTAACTCGTACCAGATGGTGCTGTGAAGACAGAGACGCAGAGCTTTGGACTTTCTGATCAGGACACTAATACCCCTTGACTCAAACACCAGGTCCACTTCAACCCACATATCACCTACCAGATTCATGTGCATTAACCTGGATATTGTAGAAGGGTTTTTTCGTCACACACAAAATTAGAAGACGCCATCCTCCTGACAGAGCAGCAGGACAATGTCATCTGGTTTTCCCTTTAGAGTGACATCATGATAAAATCTACATGTGGGGGAACTATCTGAAAATGTATTTATGCTAGTGGACAACAGAGCAGGGTCCACCCTCACAAATGATTTAATAATGGACGCAGAGGAAGAACAGGAGCCACATGGATTTTTAATCAATTTAGGACAAATTTAAGATTGGACGTTGGACAAGGAGGGGGGCACAAACGTATGTGACGGTCAGTGATGTAATATGAAGAGTACCTAAAGAAGTACAAGAGGTGACAGGGTTCGAATATTCCATTGTTTTGGGGAAAAAAACACACTGAAGATAATTAGGTTACATTTTTAAAACAAGTTAGTCACATAAAGGAAAATAATTTCTATGTTACTATTTTTCTATGTTTCAATTACAGGCAATAGATGGTCATATGGTTTGTGATGTGTGTCATGTGTCAAAGAAAAATATAGAAAAAGCTCTGGAACCAAAGCTAATTTACATTTCTTTGCTGATAAATAGGGGAGAAGATTGAAGATTTGATGTAAATTATGAGGCTAATGCCAGCCTGCCTGTGGGTAAAATAAACGTATTACCCGCTGTCACATTTATTCATCTGCAAAGGTTCAATTTATGGAACTCAGAGAATGATAACGAATTGGTAATTATGTTTTCATTCCTAATCCATCTAGCCATCTATCTATCTACTAATTATCACTTACCAATAGCATATAAATACCAGTACTATGTACCAGTAGAAGAAATATGCACACGATTAGCATATTAATAATACATCCTCTGTATATAACTCCACAGAGACTCATTCTATAATATTTATGACATCACCTCATCACTTTAAACCCACCACTAGAGGATTATGGGCAAAATAGGCCTTGAACTCTGGTCCTCCTTTCTTTTGTATACTGATGCTACTCTGGTTTTCATAATAGGGGAATTGTCGTGTAATTTGTTGCCGCTGTATTTCTACTAATGGAATGAATAAGGTACCTTCTTATCCTATATCCTCAGTTTTAATAAACATTTATCTTTATTTCATTCTCAGTCTCTTCTTGTTGAATAGTATATGGATGGATGTTGACCATGGAGATCGTTTTTGTGCCTTAAATAGTAACACTTGGAATATGTGTTAGACATATTTGATGACAAAGCAAAACACCATCAGAATCAATTAGATGTTTTTTTTTTGTTTTTTTTTAAAGCAGATGTCAATGTTTCAAAGACCTCAGCAGAATGGAAAGCTAATTAATCTATCAAAAGCTAATTCAATATATATTTATGTTTATGATTTGGATATTGGAATCTTACCTTTTCTTTATATTTGCCTGTACTTTATTCCTATATTTAAACGTTGAATTAAATTTGTATTTTTAAATTTTTAAATGTTTTTCATATCTGTATATGTATTAATGTAATGCAGCTAGAGTGACTGAAGAACAAGAGAAAATATGTAACTGACCCGAAATGAAGAGGCAACTACTATACGGGTTTTGGTTAATAATTATCTGGACAAACTGTTTTCACTGAAATATTTGTAACTCTAGAGCATTGTAATACAATCTTACTCTGTTGATAAAGATTGAATTCTTCTGTTTGACGCACAGCTGGCAGTCTCACAAATTAAATAGTTAAAATACATGACATCATTTTATGCCATAGTGAAGTTTAATGATGTCCTCATCAGATAAATCTGATGTCACCCAGGCACAAATGCTCATGTTAGTGTTTCACAGTTTTATGTATGTTATGCTGAGCTGCATCTGCTGACTTCCTCACCTTCTCCTGGAAGCAGCAGGTGACCGAATGAAACACACCAATACCTTGAATTACAGATTTCTCTAAGTTGGAATATTGATGACCAAACATGAAGTCCAATCGTCGCCGGTGCACTCCACGAAATGATGGTTAGCACACTTTCTTTCAGACTCAGACCGCCAATTATAAATCTTTCATTCCCTTTTCCTTCCGGATTACTGGAATAATGGTACCTGAACAATCGCACGGTCTACCCTCTTCATGCAGTGATCATATCAATTTCATGATATCTCTCTTTTGATTGGATGATTTGATCATTTCACACAATCATGTACCAATCATGAGCCAGTGAGCTATCCAGCTATCGTCACGCATGGTATGCAACTGCTAATGTTTATCAGTGCAACATTTGCTTGCAATGTTGCAAGCAAGTGTTGCACTGATAAACATTTGCACCCCCAGGACCGTCGTAACTGAGTGTCCATTCATAAATGATACAGTTATTAACGTCAGACATCCTCACTGTTCCTAAGTTAATTGGAACTTCAGGTTGATATATAAATCAGGTTGGAAGTAAGTGGAGTCTATGAAAAAGTCAGATATTGTGAAGTCTTGCTCATCAAGTGGCTTTACGATGGAAAGGTCTGATAATAGATGGAGCCACACTGTCATTGAAAATATCACAATTTATTACATTATCTTTGTAGAGTAAGCAGTGAAAATCTGTATCTATAATGAGATCTGGACAAGTGCTGATGAGAGTCGTCACATTTTCTCATGACATCTCAGGATTAAGGATACTGTTCTGTATACATAAGTATTCATGAAATTAACATAATTCCTTTCTGTGCGGAGTTTGCATGTTCCCCCTGCGTCTGTGCGGCTTTTCTGTGGGTACTTCGGCCACACCTGGCAGTCCAAAAACATGCAATATAGATGAATTGGTGAATCTAAAGGGTCCATAAGAGTGAATGTGAGCATGAATGATTGTATATCTATATGTGTGGACCCCATGATGAACTGGAGACTGCTGTGGGGTGTACCCCGCCTCTCCCACAAATTCAGCTGGGATAAGCTCCAGTACCCACGACCCTGAACAGGATAAGCAGTTAGGAAGAATGAACGAGTAAATGAATTTGGGTGTATGAACCTGCTCTGTCAACAGAGGGTACGGTCAGGGGACACTTACCCAAAAGCAAAGACATCTGACTGTTTGGAGAAGGGGAGCTTGTCCTCCTCTGTGTCTGGAGAGAGCTGCTGGATGATTTCTGGGGCCAGGTGACACAGCCAGCCGTTAGGAATCCTCAGCTTGTCTTCTCTTCGGCTGCAGACCGAGCAAACAGTTTACCGATCTGCTTTGTCATGCTGTATCACACCACTGACTGAATGTGGGACATTGCTGTAATTTCATTAGAGGCCACAATAAGATAAATGAATTACACAGGTTGTTTTTTTTTACTGTGTTTTCATTATATGTGAGGTGCATCTTAGGCCGATTGTTGCAATTACCTAACAATTCCTGCTGCATGAATTAAGTATACAGTGCATTCAGAAAGTATTGAGACCCCTTCACATTAAAAAAAAAAAAAAATTTCATATTTTGTTGTTTATTGCAGCCTTATGCTGAAATCATTTTTTTCCGACTTCGATCTACACTCCATGCCCCATAATAATAAAGAAAAAAACAGAACTTCAGAATTTTGCAAATCTATTAAAAAGGAAAAAAATATAATATTACATCGGCATAAGTATTCAGACAATCAAAATTGAAAAACAAGATTTTGTGAAAAAAATTTTGCTTTCCTTTTCAGTCCAAATTATTGATGAAAGAAATTTGAAAAATTGTTTGATTTGTATTTTCTAATGAATAGTAAAATCAGAAGGACACAATCAAAGAATTGTTGTTTTCTGAGACAGGATGTGGTCACTTGCAAGAATAACAGCGCCGCATTGAGTGCTGTCAATCATCATGTCATTCCCGTGCAGCAGTGGATTATTCATAGCAAAATAAAGAAGTTAGGGGTGAATATAAATACGTCAGCAGCCCTGAACTTGAGGTGATCTGATTCTAATCGCTGATACACACACACACCAATCATGCCACCATATTAACACCAGTTAGTGGTTCTAATGCCGTGGCTGAGTGTTGTACATTCTAAATAGATGGAAACTGTTGTGTACACTTGTTCCATAATTACTGATCAATTTGCTTTAGTCCATCATATCTGACTGATGATTATTGCTTTGGTGTATGTGCCAAACCTTTATTTCATTTCTGTCTCCTCATGATTTACCTTTTTTTCATAATCAAAGTAGAAAAAGAAAATCAAACTATTCTTGAAATTTCACTGATCCTTACTTGATATTGAAAAGGAAAAACACCTTGGTTATCAATTTTGATTCTTGTATCTCAATATGAAACACAAATTACCTCTCATTTTTTGTTTTTTAATATTCTTTTCTTCTACCAAAAACCAAATACCAAAACATACAAGGACCCTCCTATTTCTCTGGATCATCATTGAGGAGTTTCAGCGTCTGTGGTAACTTTTTAACATTTGATGCGACATGATTTTAAGGCACACACCTGTCTAAATAAGGTCCCACAGCTGACTTTGTATATCAGAGCAAACACCAAGCCATGAGGTTGGAGGTACCGCCTGCAGAGCTCAGAGACAATAGGTGGGTTTACATGGACAGCTTAATTCCGAATGGATTTGGAAATGGCGCCTAATGGGAGAGAAAATGTTGCATCTAAACACCCATTTCCAAAAGATAAGACCCTTTCGGAATGAGATTTCATTCCTTTGCAAGGAGAAAGTCCTTTCGGAAAGCCTTTCCGATAGCCAGTCGCTGCATGTAAACGCTGTTTCCAAAAGCTTTCTGTTTGAGTTGTATCTGTGCATGCCCAGCGTCGTTACGAAGTACTCTGGCGGAGTTTTTTCAGCGCACGCACACCGCGGCGACTGATCTACATCGGAGAGTCATTTTTCTCACTGCCACTTTGAAAGAGTTGAACATAGTTGGAAGGTTAGATGGAAAAAAAGTCACTTCTGCCCATGCCCTCTTTGTCGTATTCTTCTTCTGGGCGCTTGTTGACGGTCGGCACCCAGCTCATCATAGCATTATCACCAACTCATGAACTGGAGTGTGGATCGTCGGAAAACTGTTTCCGATAAGATGATTCGATGCATGTAAACTCCGGGTCGGAGTTCACAGGTCATGTAAACAGGCGACGACATTGCAATTCGGAAAGTTTTAATTTGGGTAGGAGGAAAGTGTCCCATGTAAACCCACCTAGTGTCAAGGCTCACATTCGGGGGAAGACTACAATCGAATTCTTCTACACTGAAGATTCCCAAGAGCTCAGTGGCCTCTATAATACTGAAAGAGGTCTGAATGTGTATGTGATACATCTGAAGAATTCATAAAGGTCCCCGTCAGCTGACATAAAAGAGTTATGACAAAATTCAGGTTAGCGGCATGCATTGAAAACATTGCTTAATTGTAATGCTACAACATAAGAAAGACAAGAAAAAAGACTCAAGCAGATACATGATTTTAACTGCCTAAATCTAGTTGCTGAGCTGTGGTGAAAACCTACAGAGACAGATAGTCTTGGAGGAAGTTGATGAACCTCTCAAAACTTTTAAGTGGCTGATTTTGGCTTGTCTGTATAACATAATCATTACCTAAGACAGATGGTTGACAAAATCGTTAAGGTAGGTTGGCATTGTGCCATGAGAAAGCCACATGAAAATGCACTACGAGTATTCCAACACACCCTAATGCGTTGGGACTGGAGCCAATAGTTAGTGAAATACTAACTGTTGGACTGAAATATGATATATATACAAAGTAGATGACCTTGAGTCAGTTTCAAGGCCAGAAAGCCTTTTTTTTTTTTATATATACACTAAATTTGGACAAAATTGGACAAAATTGGAGATTTCTCCAACATTTCTGGGATATAATGAATAAATTATCGCCAAGACCGATTATTTTACAGAACGTAGTAAACATGCAGTGAATATTATTACCTTCCAGCCTGCAAAACCCCAGATATGGTAAAGAGCCCAAAGTCGGTGATGACAACCTTTCCGTTGTCATAAAACACATTCTTGGACTTCATGTCTTTGTGTAAGATCCCTTTGGCGTGGAGGTAACCCAACCCCTGTGGAAGGAGAGAGAGAGAGAGATGTGATTTTCCTTTAAAATGATGTGTACTGCAGTGTGTTTTGGGAAATCAGCGTTGAGTTGTTTTACCTTGACCATCTCTTGTGCAATCTGTCTGGTCTTGTTAACATCCAGGATAACCTTGGCATCCCGCACCACAGAATAAAGTGTTCTGCCTTTACACAAGCTAAGAGGGGGGGGGGGGAGATAGAGCAAAGTATTTCAATTCAGTGTGCTGACTTATATAATAATTCGATTACCTTGAAAGCATTGGACAAACATCACGGGTCAACAAATACAAACTAACATAGAGCCAAAGCTTGCAAGTTTACAATTATTCACTTTTGATCCATGCTAGATTTTTGTGATTATTTCCAAAGTCACTCACCTTTTATTTGATAATGTGTGTCAGTTGATGTCAATAACATGTTTTTTTGTTTTGATCCCCCTCAATAAAATATATTATTTTGGCCAATAACTGCTGATATAAACAGAATTCAGATGTTCTGAGTAGGTTTCCAGTATCCATAAATTAGGTGGATTCCTTAATTCATCATGAAGCAGATCCAAAAACATTTTGACGGCATCATACAGTGTATGCTAACCCTGGGGCAATAACGTAACAATTCACGACAATGGCACTGGTGGAGGTTTGTACTCTCTGGTTGCTTTCTTATTCCAGAGTTGTAACTGCAGCACAATCTTTGATTCTTAAGTTAATTGTGTTCAATTCAATTTTAACTTATTTTTTATCCACTAACATGTCACTTTTTACGTAATTTATGTCTTATGAAAGTCTTATTTATTCTCTTATTTTATTTTGATTGTCTTGTCAATCTGAACTAGGAATGTGCTGCGAATCCCTACAGCAAGGTTATATCTCCGAGAAGTCCCCAATCCCCTGCGCCGTACAAGCAATCCCCATTATTATACTCCTCAAATTAAATGTAAAGTTATGACTGAAAAAAAAGTTTTTGTAAAGAAAGCTCCATCTAGTAAATAAAATATGAACCATTAGAGTAAAGTCAAATTAACACAAGATAAATCTCCTTGAGTCGATTCATATTCACCAAAGTTGTACAAAATCAGACCAACTATTAGGAAGTTCTGGCTGAAAATAGTGTTTTATGTAAAAAAGCTCCACCTAGTGACTAAAATATGAAATATTAAAGTAAATTATATATAAGCTAGATCTCCGCAAGTCCATTCATATGCACCAATTTTGGAATAATTCGGAACGAATTTCTGAAAATGTATGGCCCGAAAACCTTTGGAGATAAAGTTTCCCCTAGTATTGTTAATCTAAAACCCAACTTTCCCAAAACCAGCCAATTCTGCATCGCCCCAAAGGCTATGTTGGTATAAAATTGGAAAATAATCATGAAAGTTTTTGAGTAATGTCCCGGAAAACCATGTTTTTCATAAAAAAGATTCCTCTAGTGAGTAAAATATGAACAAACAGAAAATGTCCTTGAGTCGATTCATAAGCACGGAATCTGGGCTAAATCGGATCACCGATTAGGAAGTGATGTCCGAAAAATAGTGTTTCCTAAAAAGCTCCCCCTAGTGTCAGTAATATACATCCGACCATTCCCAAAATCAACCCAGCTCTTTTTCACACTAAGGTCTATTTAGGAATAACATTGATTAATGGAATATTTTATGAGTTATGTCCGTAAAAAAGCGTTATATATAATTATCATAAGAATTATATATAATAATTAATTATAAGCATTAAGTCTTTGACACCAATTAGGGCCATAATTTTAGGTGGACTCAACTATTTGAGGTTTTAATGAGTCACATTTAATTAATAATTAATTTAAGAATAAAAATAATAACACATTCTCTTGTACATCGCAGGCGATTGGGGGCTTTTTGTGGAATTAACCATTACTGTAATGGATGACAGTGTAAGCCTAGAAGAAATCTAGCACTTAAAGCTCACTCTGGTTGTCCCTGTTCCAGATCAAACCTTGGCTGCAGATTTGACCAGGCGCAGCCTGAGACACACATAGAAAAACAGAAGAATCCAAGCGGGGTTCCAAAACCCTTTATCAGCACAGCAAGTTAGTCAGTTGAAGCACTTAAACATTGACTCCTGAGGCGGTTTTTAAAATACGTCCGACATCAAAAATACAAAACTAAGATAAAGGTACAAGTAATGTATATTTTTCCACTGTTGCAACATGAAAACAGTTTCCCTATGGGGCGCAAGAGCACAATAAAGACTGCATGTTTGCAATGAGAGTTTCCACATTTCTTTAGCAATCAGCATTAAGGATTTCTGAGAAGCACCAGGCTCTTCTGCCAGCTCTGCAATCAGGCATCTCAATCAATCGGTCAGTCAGTCAGTCATTTTTTCATTTAAAATATGTTTAAACACAGTGTATATTATGAAGCTGGAGCATTTGTCTAAAATTTTCAACCACAATCAACCCCAGTGAATATGACAATAATGAGATTTTCTTGGATATACTGAAGCAATTAATAATTCATGCATGAATTGTGCATGAAACACGTCTCTTTCTTCTTTCTGTTCTTTATTGAGAGATAATGGATGAAAAACAACCACATTATTTCCTGTTGAACAAAGCGGTAAATTATTTCTTTAGAAAGACATTCATCTTTTGTTCAAACCTTATGTTGATAACAATGGGAGATTGGCAAATATCCGGATATTTTCCTTTCGAACAATATTAACTGTGTTTATTAATTAAACACTGGTCTTAGCAAGAACACAGGGCCACTCCGAGATTAGGCTCGGAATATCTGATTTAAAGGATTTGATGTCAGCGTAAGATACGTTTATCTTTGAGAAGCAACAGCGCTTTATTTCTAATCATACACAAGTCACATACAGTACTCTCAGCCCTATAGCCCCAAATGTATCATTGATTTAATGGATGTGCTTTTGCAAGCTCTAAATTACTGCAGAGATATTTTTTTCCTGAAATCCCCAATGTATAATAAGTGAATTTCCCATTTGGGATCAAATAAGAATTGTTGTTGGATTCTATTTAAAAACTATTAAGTAAAGATTCTCTAATACTGACTGTTTTATTTCAATTTATTTATTTCCTGCATGTTGTTGATTATATACAAGATTTAGAGTGACAGGCTCAAACATTTTAACGGTGTTACACTTGAACCAAAGTAATGAGATACAATTTTGCATATCATTTTATGAAGCTGTAGAAACGTATTCAGTGTCTTTTCAAATACATTATGGGGGGGTTCAATATGTTATAATGTCAGTATATTGATCATTTTGATTTTCCAGTGTTGCATGCAATTTATTTTATACAGAGATGTAACTATATCCCCGAAAAAAATCTGGGATATTATGGAATCGTTATCGCCAGGGCAGACCTTTCGTGTTAAGATAATAACTAAAAAAACGCTTCAGGGATAATTTTCTAATTTTATACCCCAATAAACCTTAGTCCAGTTTAGAACTGGAGTGATTCTGTGATAGGTCAGCTTTATATTTCTGATACAAGGGGGAGCTTGATTTCCAAAATTTTCCGCCAATCATTTCTCAACCTTTGGTCCAATTTAGTTCCATTTCAACCACTAGGGGGAGCTTTTTTTTTTATGAATGACACTGCTCCCGGATATGACTTAAAGAATATTTCATGGATCATTTACAAATGTTATACCCACATAGACCTTAGTGTGAGGAAGAAACAAATTTATTTTGGGAAAAGTCGGTTGTACGGTTCCGACACTAGGGGGGGCTTTAACTCTGAGTATTTTCAGGAAATTATTTCCCAACTGTTGGTCCCATTTAGTCCAAATTTGGTCCATATGAATTGACTCGAACAGATCTATTGTATACATCATATTTTACTCTAAAAGTTCATTCTTTACTCACTACGGGGGGGTTTTTATTGAAAACCGGGGTTTTTCCGTTATAACTTCTTAATCGTTAGTCCAATTTAGTTCATATTTGGTGAATATGTATTGACCCAATGAAATCAGGCTTGAATGTATCAAATTTGATTCCGGGAGTTAATATTTTACTGACAAGGGGAAGCTTTCTTTACGAAAAACACTGTCAGAAATAATTTCACATTTAATTTGAGGAGTTCAATCAGAAAAATTTACTGTACAACGAGGGGATTGTGAACTTTTGGGGACATAAATATGCAAATAAATATATTTAGAAATAACCTTATTTATCAACTATTTAATAAAACCTAGCCGTGAAGGGGTCACAGATCAGTGTGATTCTAGTAAAGGTCCTAAGCCTGGATGAATGGGGAGGCTTGTATGAGTTAGGGCATTCGGTGTAAAACCTATGTGAAATCAATATGTGGAATATGGAAATGATATACAAATTGTATCTGCTTGACATAAACTGTTAGCCAGTAATACACCCACTGTAACAATGGATGGAAACATATGATCTGCTGTGGAGACCCCAAAAGGGAATAGCGGAAAGACACAGAAGATTATCTAATAAATTCTAGCAAAATATTTGTACAGGATACATCATTTTCAACATGTTTTTATTATGAGAAACGTCAGTAAATAAGTGTTTAAGCAGCATCTAAGTGCTGAAAATCATTAGAGTTTATTTATCTAAACATGTACTATTTTGCTTTTTAGGATTCTTTTGAATTTCCTTTTGTATCGTATTTGTGTTTTTTTTTATTATGTCTATGCACTGTGCAGTAAATTAATGAAAACTAAAACTTCCAAACTAGGATCTATGCTGTCACTCCGGACAGCAAGGGAATATCCCTGAAAAGCTCCTAATACACTGCATTGTACAAGCAATACCTATATATCTACCTATATATATATATATATATATCTATATAGGTATATAGATATATATAGCTATATATATATATACCTATATACCTATATCTCATCAATATCCTGATGAGAGTTCGTAAACACGAACACATCACCCCTGTTCTTCATTCCCTTCATTGGCTTCCCATCTCCACCAGGATTGATTATAAGATCTCTCTCCTCACTC